>JAXIVJ010000284.1:0-285000 GCA_036785665.1 Chirona hameri | reverse complement strand
ACTTACACATACTCTTACTACTGTACACTGTAATGTATCTGTATACACTGTACTACATGACTCAGTACTCATGTAACTGTACTATGTATCTGACATACTGTCATATATGTACTCTGTACTATGCTATACTGTACTAAGTACACTGTACTCTGACTCTTAACATGACATACTGTACTATGACTATGTATACTATACTGTATATGTATACTGATCATGACTACAGTATACTGTACACAGTACTCTGTACTCATGACACTGTCACATACACAGTACTCAGACACATACACTATATGTATACAGCTATACAGCATACACATGACACAGACACTATGTATATGTATACTGTACTATGTATACACTGTATATGTACTCTGTACTACTATACACAGACACTATGACACTATGTATCATACTCAGACACATACCTGTATCTGTACTATGTACACATGTCATATGTATATGTATATGTATATGTATACTGTACTACTGTACTATGTCTATGACTCATGTATATGTATACTGTATATGTACTACTGTACACATGTCATCATGACTACTGTACTCAGTACTACAGTACTCTGTATACTGTATATGTATACTGTATACCATACACATACACAGTACACTTATATGATCATACTCAGTACTATGTATACTGTATCATGACTCATGTATCTGTACTATGTATATGTATACTGTATACAGTACTCATGACACTATGTACTACAGTACTACTGTACTCATGTATCTGTATATGTACACAGTATCTGTACTATGTCATATGTATATGTATATGTCATCTGTATCTATACACAGTACACTTACACAGTATCAGTACTACTGTCTACTGTACTCAGTACTAGCTATACACATACACTTACTACAGTACACATGTCACATACTCATACACAGTACAAGATACACATATCGACTATGACTCATACACTGACACATACAGCATACACATACACAGTACTACTGTATACTGTACTATGTATACTGTCTCATGACTCTATATGTACTACTGTAACATACACAGTACACATGACACATACACATACACTTACACTGACTCTGTCTATGACTCATACACATACACATACACATACTCATACACTGTACTATGTATATGTAATTACCATCATGACACATACACAGTACTATGTACATGTATACAGTACTACTGTATCAGTACACAGTATCTCATGTACTATGTACTCATGTACTACAGTACACATACACATACACATACTCATACACTGTACACAGTACTACTGTACTACTGTATACTGTATACTGCTATATGTATATGTATATGTATACTGTACTATGTCTATGTCACTTACTCATACACTATACTCTGTACATAGTATATGTATATGTATATGTCTACTAGTACTATGACACTATGTCTCTGTATACTGTATATGTATATGTACAGTACTACCTAGTCACATACACATACACATACACATACACATACCACATACACATACACAGTCACTATACTCTATACCAGACTATACAGTACACTGACACTATGATACACATACACATACACTACTATACTCATATCTCTATACTATCTCATACTATATATACTATATATATATATATATCTATATATATATCATATATATATATATACCTATATATATCTATATATTAATAATATATATCATACTATATACTACACTATACTATCTATCACTATCACTATCTCTACTCTACTAATCTATACTACTACTCACTACTCACTACTAGACTACTACTAGCACTATAAACTCTAGCACACTATAGATCTACTAGCACTCATCTCGACTCTACTCGACACTACTCACGACTCTATCACGACTCACACACTCACACACTCACACACTCACACACTCCACACACTCACACACTCACTAGCTCTATCGACTACTCGAATACACTCACTCTCGACTACACTCACACACTCACAGCATCTCTAGCACTCACTACTAGATCTCTAGCTACTCTAGCTATCACTAGACTCTCTAGCACTATCTAGCTATCACTAGCACTATAGCTCTATCGACTATCTAGCTATCTAGCACTATCTAGATCACTCTACTATCTACTACTATATATATATATATATATATATATATATATATATCTATACATATATATATACTATCACTACTATACTCACTACTATCTATATATATATATATATATATATATATATATATATATATATATATACTACTCTACACTACTACTCACTATCTCATCACACTCACACACACTCACACACTCACACTATCTACTATCTATCTACTACTCCACTATCTATACTCACTATCTACTACTACTCACTACTCATATCTATATACTATATCTACTACTACTCACTACTACTCTATATCATATACTATATACTATATATATATACAGTGTCTGTGTCTGTGTCTGTGTCTGTGTCTGTGTCTGTGTCTGTGTCTGTGTCGGTGTCGGTGTCGGTGTCGTGTCGGTGTCGGTGTCGGTGTCGGTGTCGGTGTCGGTGTCGGTGTCGGTGTCGGTGTCGGTGTCGTGTCTGTGTCTGTGTCTGTGTCTGTGTCTGTGCCTACGCACCTACACTATATACGTATCTACGTACTATACGTACCTACGTACATACGTACATACGTACATACGTACCATACTTACATACGTACATACGTAACATACGTACATACGTACATACGTACATACGTACATACGTACACACGTACATACGTACATACGTACATACGTACATGCGTACATGCGTCCATGCGTACATGCGTACATACGTACATATGTACATATGTACATATGTACATATTTACATATGCACATATGCACATCCGCACATCCGCACATATGCCTATATGCCTATATGCCTATATGCCTATATGCCTATATGCCTATATGCCTATATGCCTATACGCCTATACGCCTATACGCCTATACGCCTATACGCCTATACGCCTATACGCCTATACGCCTATACGCCTATACGCCTATACGCCTATGCGCCTATGCGCCTATGCGCCTATGCGCCTATGCGCCTATGCGCCTATGCGCCTATGCGCCTATGCGCCTATGCGCCTATGCGCCTATGCGCCTATGCGCCTATGCGACTATGCGCCTATGTGCCTATGCGCCTATGCGCCTATGCGCCTATACGCCTATACGCCTATACGCCTATACGCCTATACGCCTATACGCCTATACGCCTATACGCCTATACGCCTATACGCCTTATACGCCTATACGCCTATACGCCTATACGCCTATACGCCTATACGCCTATACGCCTATACGCCTATATGTGCGGATGTGCCTATACGCCTATACGCCTATGCGCCTATACGCCTATACGCCTATACGCCTATACGCCTATACGCCTATACGCCTATACACCTATACACCTATACACCTATACACCTATACACCTATACACTTATACACTTATACACCTATACACCTATACACCTATACATTTATATCGATATATCGATATGTCGATATGTCGATATGTCGATATGTCGATATGTCGATATGTCGATATGTCGATATGTCGATATGTCGATATGTCGATATGTCGATATGTCGAGATGTAGATGTAGATGTAGATGTAGATGTAGATGTAGATGTAGATGTATATATTACTCTACAGTCACTCTGGCTTCACACGCACTACTGCCAAAACTAGTCGGACTCCGGCGGGAGTGTCCGAAAAAGCTTGTCAGCCGATACCTTAACCCGTTTGACTGACATGGCGACTTTCCTCGCTTCCACTCCTCCCTCATAACCTGCGGCCACTAATCTCTCGACACACTGGCTGTATTCATTCCAGAACTTGTCAACACACTTTTTGTATTTTCCTGGTTTACGTTTAGACGCCTTTACTAAGTCTGTAACAGTCTCGATCACATCTCGCTCGTAATTGTTAATGGATATGATACGCGACCGGGGTCCGACTGCAATGCGCAGTTTGCAGCTGCTCTGCTGCCTCGTCGGGGTGACGGCCGTTGGCTTCGCCTCGATGACAGTTGAGCTTGTCGCTGCCGCGGGTCCACCCACGGCGTCAAACCAGCCGTCCGACTGGGACGCTGGGGTCTGGTCGGCCACGGCCGGCACGACCTCTGACGTCACCGCCAGCTGCAGGGGCGCAGCCAGGTGACGGCCGGACGGGGCCGGGTCAGCTGGCGGCGAGGACGCCGCCGCCGCCGCCGCCGGGAGCTGAGGCTCGGTCAGCCGCAGGGTTGTGTCCGATTGCGCAATTGACTCAAGTTACTCCCGTATTGTGGGTAACCCCTCACAACTGAGGGGTTGCCCACAATACACAATCTATCATAAAGGAATGCCAGGGGTCGGGATCGGATCGGCAGAGGTGCAAGATTAGTAACAGTTAATGTTTTACGATACATTGCTCTTTCTACAGAAATCATTGCTCACTTCGTACATTGCTCCTTCTACCTCCTGCCGGCAGCGCTCGACACTCGGCTGGCACCCTGCCCGAACCGTGAAGACTGAAGGATCAAGTACAAAATGGTGACAACTTGAGTCAATTGCGTCATCGGGCACAACCCTGCGGTCAGGTCACCGCCGAACGGGTCGGCCGTGGCCGGCGGGGCAGGTTGCGGCCTCTGCACCGCCGGCAGAGGCGCGTCCAGACTGGTCGGGGCTGCGGCGGCCTGTACAGCTTGCATGCTGTACGGCGCCGACGCCGACTGCAGGCGGCGTCGGTGCCGTCTCAGGTCGAAGAGGCGGTGACAGGTCGAAGTTGAGACTGCGCTGGTTCCTATGTACGTCGATTTTTACCTTTCACCTGACCGTGACCTGACATCAATTTCACACTTAGTGATGCTTTTATATACCTATGGCTTTATTAACCTACGGCGTGCTGGGGACAGGGCGTTTAGACGTCCCCTAAGGATTTTCTGGGTTAGCGGGAAAACGATGGCACGAAACTTGTCGTTTTTTTATGGGCACACCTGCTTGGGCGCCAATTACATTCATGGTGTGATTTTTTGTTTATTTCAGAACTTATCAGGTCAGGTAACCAGGGGCCGGATTCCCATCCTGACTTACGAATTAAATTACCGCGGGAAGCGAAGGCACCAGTGTTTTGGATGGTGTCAGGCGCCGCAAAACGCCTTACGTCGCATAAAAGAACGCACATGAACCTAAAAAAAGGCGTAGCACGAATAAATAACAGCACTTGCTTGTCTGTTAAAGGCATTTATATGTAAATACGTAGAAAAGGGCCCCAGTCAGTGTGGATAGGGCCCTCAACCAGCTTGTAAAGGGCCCTGCCGATCTGCAGAGGGCCCCTGCCGGCATTTATAGGGCCCTTCCGGTTGTAGAGTGCCCTCTGCCGGCCTTTATAGGACCCTGCCGATATGTAGAGGGTCCCTGCCGATCTGAAGATCGCCCTGCCAATCTGTAGCTTCGGCCCCAGGGGGCCCTCGCTCGGTCGCCAGAGGGGCCCGCCTAGCCTCCAGGAGGGGGGGGGGGGGACATGGCCCCCTTGCCCCTTCCCCTTGGCTACGCCCTTGAGCTGAATTAAAATGTTTTCTTCGCATTTAAGTAAGTTCAACCGGCAGATGCTGACAGAGGTCAGAGTTCAGTGTGTCGGACTTCTGTAGGCTGTAACCTTCAGTCTTTTGCTGCTAGTGGCGGTACTTTTGATAACGTATGGGAGAATTTTTGTCGAATAGACGTGTCTATACGCCTGCTTATTTCGTTTGAAGTTCTTAGCATTTTGCCCTGCATTTCATTTGTGGTGTAAAGATGTTCCACGACGTCAACGCTGCCCCGAGTGGAAGCGCTCCACCAACTCATAAAACCCATGTCTATAGCTCTTAACATTTATCACTGCTCTACCAGAAACGAAACTGAGCCGTGTCGGTCGTGTCGGACGCAAATTGAATCTCGCGCATCAGCGAGTATATCTGGATGTTGATTAGTTTCTCAGGCGCGTCCGACGAAGGCAATGTCATTCGCCGCCGCGTCATTCCCAGCGCTTTCTCGGAAGTGTTCGCCCCGCTCTGTATCGATAGCAGTCTATGTGTTGGGCAGCGCATCGATAGCAGTCTATGTGTTGGCCAGCGCATCGATAGCAGTCTATGTGTTGGCCAGCGCATCGATAGCAGTCTATGTGTTGGGCAGCGCATCGATAGAGGTATATGTGTTGGCCAGCGCATCGATAGCAGTATATGTGTTGGCCAGCGCATCGATAGCAGTCTATGTGTTGGGCAGCGCATCGATAGCAGTCTATGTGTTGGCCAGCGCATCGATAGCAGAGTCTATGTGTTGGCCAGCGCATTGATAGCAGTCTATGTGTTGGCCAGCGCATCGATAGCAGTCTATGTGTTGGCCAGCGCATCGATAGCAGTCTATGTGTTGGCCAGCGCATCGATAGCAGTCTATGTGTTGGGCAGCACATCGATAGCAGTCTATGTGTTGGCCAGCGCATCGATAGCAGTCTATGTGTTGGCCAGCGCATCGATAGCAGTCTATGTGTTGGCCAGCGCATCGATAGCAGTCTATGTGTTGGGCAGCACATCGATAGCAGTCTATGTGTTGGCCAGCGCATCGATAGCAGTCTATGTGTTGGGCAGCACATCGATAGCAGTCTATGTGTTGGGCAGCGCCGTAATCACTCGCTGATGGGCGATCAGCAAAGAAAACCTCGCAGTCATTACTAGCGCAAATCGAATCTTCTTCCAGGCAGGGGCGCATTATGAATGGTATCTGATACCGTTCGATCGATGAGCCTCTGATCGCGCTTTCTTCCGCTCTGGCCCTGTGATCATCTCGCCCTATTGATCGCTCGCTCGCTCGCTCTCCCAATCTCTGCCCTTTTAGCTTTCGCTCTCTCAATCTCTCGCTTTTTGATTCTCTCACTCCTCTCTAATTTTCTCATTCGCTCGCTTTCTCGCCCTATGCTGAAAAACTTTCTCACTCTTCCGCTCTCTTACTTGCTCATTCTCTGCTTCTCTCACTCTCTGCTTCACTCGTCTCTCCCAACCTCTGTCTCTCTACCCTGCCAGCTCTCCAGCTCTGTCTCCTCTCGTGTGCTCCCGTCCTGCTCTCGCTGTCGACTTCTCTCCTATGTTAACCAATAGGAGTTATGGTGCCGGTGGCCGACGGTAAACAGGTTCTCCATCGCGGCCACCGGGCGTGCCGCCGAGCTCCTTTGAAGTTGCCGCCCGCCGACGCTGCAGTTTATCCCGGCACCCGGCCGACACGGGGCCGACACGGGACCGACACGGGGCCGACACGGGGCCGACACGGGGCCGACACGGGGCCGACACGGGGCCGACACGGGGCCCACACGGGGCCCACACGGGGCCGACACGGGGCTTCCAGGAACGAGTGTCGGCCTTTCCCACACTCCTGGCTCGTCATCGATCCCCAATTCCCCAGTCGACCAGTGATTCGGCACGGCTCGGTCTGGCTGGGTCTGTCTCGGCTTCTTTGACACATATTATACGTCGGATACATGGCTTGGACATCGGAGAGAAAGTTGGCCATTCGAAAGAATGCAAATGTGTCACTGGTTAAATTGTTCAAATTTGATATGTAATTTGTGATGCTTAGTGACATTTCAATAGCACACATGTCAGTTGCCAGCTGATGCGTACTGACTCAATAGCTGCGCTGCAGTGCTCCTGGTCCTATCTGCAGCTATCTGCCGGCCTTCAGGAACCAACTAATCAAGCTGTTCAATACATGCCAGTTAGCCAGAAGTGCTGTTCTGAGGGGTTGGAGTTGCTTGAAAGTTACCTGCAAGACAGTTTGCCCCTCCCATTACATGCGCGAATGCCCGATTGTATTATTGATTGATGATGATTGACCCCGTTTACATGAGTAACGGAAAATGACGATAAGAGAGGCAAAATGACGATAAGCCAAACAAACGTATGTTTTGACTCATGTAAACCGGTTTTCGTGGGATGAAACTGACGATAACGCTAAACGTATTTTTACGTTAGGATTTGAGTAAATTTACGATAAGAACCAAACAGCATCGCTTTAGTAATAATACAAGAGGCAAATATGACGCGGCTATGCCAAAATATGCGCATTTATCTTGTCTGTTGCATTGACGTATGTGTGTTATTGCTTTTCAATATTTCTGGGTTTTTTTTCTCGATAAGTTTTGGTTTGATTGATGTATAGGATTAGGTGCCTTGGATTAGGCTATTTTCTTTTAAAATGTTTTTTACTGATGTGGCCCTCTACTTTTCAACACAATGCCCAGGTATATCTTGTGAAAATAATGTGTGTCTGGCTAAACATTGAAGGTTGTGATAATCATGATTTTAAACTCATTTGATTTAGGTCTGATTATTTCTGTTCTGATTATCCCTGCGTCAGCCGGCCGGCGGGCCGAGTCCGACTAGTGCGGTGGATTATCCCAGCCGGCCGGCCGGCGGGCCGAGCCCGACTAGTGCGGTGGATTATCCCTGCGTCAGCCGGCCGGCAGGCTGAGTCCGACTAGTGCGGTGGATTATCCCAGCCGGCCGGCCGGCGGGGCCGAGTCCGACTAGTGCGGTGGATTATCCCAGCCGGCCGGCAGGCCGAGTCCGACTAGTGCGGTGGATTATCCCAGCCGGCCGGCAGGCCGAGTCCGACTAGTGCGGTGGACTATCCCTGCGTCAGCCGGCCGGCGGGCCGAGTCCGACTAGTGCGGTGGATTATCCCTGCGTCAGCCGGCCGGCGGGCCGAGTCCGACTAGTGCGGTGGATTATCCCTGCGTCAGCCGGCCGGCGGGCCGAGTCCGACTAGTGCGGTGGATTATCCCTGCGTCAGCCGGCCGGCGGGCCGAGTCCGACTAGTGCGGTGGATTATCCCTGCGTCAGCCGGCCGGCGGGCCGAGTCCGACTAGTGCGGTGGATTATCCCAGCCGGCCGGCCGGCGGGCCGAGTCCGACTAGTGCGGTGGATTATCCCTGCGTCAGCCGGCCGGCAGGGCGAGTCCGACTAGTGCGGTGGATTATCCCAGCCGGCCGGCGGGCCGAGTCCGACTAGTGCGGGGGATTATCCCTGCGTCAGCCGGCCGGCGGGCCGAGTCCGACTAGTGCGGTGGATTATCCCAGCCGGCCGGCGGGCCGAGTCCGACTAGTGCGGTGGATTATCCCTGCGTCAGCCGGCCGGCGGGCCGAGTCCGACTAGTGCGGTGGATTATCCCAGCCGGCCGGCGGGCCGAGTCCGACTAGTGCGGTGGATTATCCCAGCCGGCCGGCGGGCCGAGTCCGACTAGTGCGGGGATTATCCCTGCGTCAGCCGGCCGGCGGGCCGAGTCCGACTAGTGCGGTGGATTATCCCAGCCGGCCGGCGGGCCGAGTCCGACTAGTGCGGTGGATTATCCCTGCGTCAGCCGGCCGGCGGGCCGAGTCCGACTAGTGCGGTGGATTATCCCAGCCGGCCGGCAGGCCGAGTCCGACTAGTGCGGTGGATTATCCCAGCTGGCCGGCAGGCGGGCCGAGTCCGACAGTGCGGTGGATTATCCCTGCGTCAGCCAGCCGGCGGGCCGAGTCCGACAGTGCGGTGGATTATCCCTGCGTCAGCCGGCCGGCGGGCCGAGTCCGACAGTTCGGTGGATTATCCCAGCCGGCCGGCAGGCCGAGTCCGACTAGTGCGGTGGATTATCCCAGCCGGCCGGCAGGCGGGCCGAGTCCGACTAGTGCGGTGGATTATCCCTCAGTCAGCTGGCCGGCGGGCCGAGTCCGACTAGTACGGTGGATTATCCCAGCCGGCCGGCGGGCCGAGTCCGACTAGTGCGGTGGATTATCCCAGCCGGCCGGCGGGCCGAGTCCGACTAGTGCGGTGGATTATCCCAGCCGGCCGGCGGGCCGAGTCCGACTAGTGCGGTGGATTATCCCTGCGTCAGCCAGCCGGCGGGCCGAGTCCGACTAGTGCGGTGTATTATCCCAGCCGGCCGGCCGGCGGGCCGAGTCCGACTAGTGCGGTGGATTATCCCTGCGTCAGCCGGCGGTCTGAGTCCGACTAGTGCGGTGGATTATCCCTGCGTCAGCCGGCCGGCGGGCCGAGTCCGACTAGTGCGGTGGATTATCCCAGCCGGCCGGCCGGCGGGCCGAGTCCGACTAGTGCGGTGGATTATCCCTGCGTCAGCCGGCCGGCGGGCCGAGTCCGACAGTGCGGTGGATTATCCCTGCGTCAGCCGGCCGGCGTGCCGAGTCCGACTAGTGCGGTGGATTATCCCTGCGTCAGCCGGCAGGCGGGCCGAGTCCGACAGTGCGGTGGATTATCCCTGCGTCAGCCGGCCGGCAGGCCGAGTCCGACTAGTGCGGTGGATTATCCCAGCCGGCCGGCGGGCCGAGTCCGACTAGTGCGGTGGATTATCCCTGCGTCAGCCGGCCGGCGGGCCGAGTCCGACTAGTGCGGTGGATTATCCCTGCGTCAGCCTGCCGGCGGGCCGAGTCCGACTAGTGCGGTGGATTATCCCTGCGTCAGCCGGCCGGCAGGCCGAGTCCGACTAGTGCGGTGGATTATCCCAGCCGGCCGGCGGGCCGAGTCCGACTAGTGCGGTGGATTATCCCTGCGTCAGCCGGCCGGCGGGCCGAGTCCGACTAGTGCGGTGGATTATCCCTGCGTCAGCCTGCCGGCGGGCCGAGTCCGACTAGTGCGGTGGATTATCCCTGAGTCAGCCGGCCGGCGGGCCAAGTCCGACTAGTGCGGTGGATTATCCCAGCCGGCCGGCAGGCCGAGTCCGACAGTGCGGTGGATTATCCCTGCGTCAGCCGGCCGGCGGGCCGAGTCCGACTAGTGCGGTGGATTATCCCTGCGTCAGCCGGCCGGCGGGCCGAGTCCGACTAGTGCTGTGGATTATCCCTGCGTCAGCCGGCCGGCGGGCCGAGTCCGACTAGTGCGGTGGATTATCCCTGCGTCAGCCGGCCGGCGGGCCGAGTCCGACTAGTGCGGTGGATTATCCCTGCATCAGCCGGCCGGCGGGCCGAGTCCGACTAGTGCGGTGGATTATCCCTGCGTCAGCCGGCCGGCGGGCCTAGTCCGACTAGTGCGGTGGATTATCCCTGCGGCAGCCGGCCGGCGGGCCGAGTCCGACTAGTGCGGTGGATTATCCCTGCGTCAGCCGGCCGGCGGGCCGAGTCCGACTAGTGCGGTGGATTATCCCAGCCAGCCGGCCGGCGGGCCGAGCCCGACTAGTGCGGTGGATTATCCCTGCGTCAGCCGGCCGGCAGGCTGAGTCCGACTAGTACGGTGGATTATCCCAGCCGGCCGGCGGGCCGAGTCCGACTAGTGCGGGGGATTATCCCTGCGTCAGCCGGCCGGCGGGCCGAGTCCGACTAGTGCGGTGGATTATCCCAGCCGGCCGGCGGGCTGAGTCCGACTAGTGCGGTGAATTATCCCAGCCGGCCGGCCGGACGAGTCCGACTAGTGCGGTGGATTATCCCTGCGTCAGCCGGCCGGCGGGCCGAGTCCGACTAGTGCGGTGGATTATCCCTGCGTCAGCCTGCCGGCGGGCCGAGTCCGACTAGTGCGGTGGATTATCCCTGAGTCAGCCGGCCGGCGGGCCGAGTCCGACTAGTGCGGTGGATTATCCCAGCCGGCCGGCAGGCCGAGTCCGACTAGTGCGGTGGATTATCCCTGCGTCAGCCGGCCGGCGGGCCGAGTCCGACTAGTGCGGTGGATTATCCCAGCCGGCCGGCAGGCCGAGTCCGACTAGTGCGGTGGATTATCCCAGCCGGCCGGCAGGCCGAGTCCGACTAGTGCGGTGGATTATCCCTGCGTCAGCCGGCCGGCGGGCCGAGTCCGACTAGTGCGGTGGATTATCCCTGCGTCAGCCGGCCGGCGGGCTGAGTCCGACTAGTGCGGTGGATTATCCCTGCGTCAGCCGGCCCACGGGCCGAGTCCGACTAGTGCGGTGGATTATCCCTGCGTCAGCCTGCCGGCGGGCCGAGTCCGACTAGTGCGGTGGATTATCCCAGCCGGCCGGCCGGCGGGGCCGAGTCCGACTAGTGCGGTGGATTATCCCAGCCGGCCGGCGGACCGAGTCCGACTAGTGCGGTGGATTATCCCAGCCGGCCGGCGGGCCGAGTCCGACTAGTGCGGTGGATTATCCCTGAGTCAGCCGGCCGGCGGGCCGAGTCCGACTAGTGCGGTGGATTATCCCTGCGTCAGCCGGCCGGCGGGCCGAGTCCGACTAGTGCGGTGGATTATCCCTGCGTTAGCCGGCCGGCGGGCCGAGTCCGACTAGTGCGGTGGTTTATCCCAGCCGGCCGGCCAGCGGGCCGAGTCCGACTAGTACGGTGGATTATCCCAGCCGGCCGGCGGGCCGAGTCCGACTAGTGCGGTGGATTATCCCTGCGTCAGCCGGCCGGCGGGCCGAGTCTGACTAGTGCGGTGGATTATCCCTGAGTCAGCCGGCCGGCGAACCGAGTCCGACTAGTGCGGTGGATTATCCCAGCCGGCCGGCCGGCCGGCCGAGTCCGACTAGTGCGGTGGATTATCCCAGCCTGCCGGCGGGCCGAGTCCGACTAGTGCGGTGGATTATCCCTCAGTCAGCTGGCCGGCGGGCCGAGTATGTATGTATGTATTTACTTCACGGGGCATCCACAAGTTGGCGTGGCTATTAAGCCCCGGGTCAAGTGGGGGAGTAAGACATGCAGTGAAAGAGAGCAAACAGTCACACAGCCTAAATCCTAAAACCACCAACATTCACATATGTCACGACACACACGGGTCACTGAGATCAGTCGTCTTGTTGGTGTCCGTCGTCCGTCGTCCGACTAGTACAGTGGATTATCCCAGCCGGCCGGCGGGCCGAGTCCGACTAGTGCGGTGGATTATCCCAGCCGGCCGGCGGGCCGAGTCCGACTAGTGCGGTGGATTATCCCTGCGTCAGCCTGCCGGCGGGCCGAGTCCGACTAGTGCGGTGGATTATCCCAGCCGGCCGGCCGGCGGGGCCGAGTCCGACTAGTGCGGTGGATTATCCCAGCCGGCCGGCGGGCCGAGTCCGACTAGTGCGGTGGATTATCCCAGCCGGCCGGCGGGCCGAGTCCGACTAGTGCGGTGGATTATCCCAGCCGGCCGGCCGGCGGGCCGAGTCCGACTAGTGCGGTGGATTATCCCTGCGTCAGCCGGCGGGCTGAGTCCGACTAGTGCGGTGGATTATCCCTGCGTCAGCCGGCCGGCGGGCCGAGTCCGACTAGTGCGGTGGATTATCCCAGCCGGCCGGCCGGCGGGCCGAGTCCGACTAGTGCGGTGGATTATCCCTGCGTCAGCCGGCCGGCGGGCCGAGTCCGACAGTGCGGTGGATTATCCCTGCGTCAGCCGGCCGGCGGGCCGAGTCCGACGGTGCGGTGGATTATCCCTGCGTCAGCCGGCCGGCGGGCCGAGTCCGACTAGTGCGGTGGATTATCCCTGCGTCAGCCGGCCGGCGGGCCGAGTCCGACAGTGCGGTGGATTATCCCTGCGATAGCCGGCCGGCGGGCCGAGTCCGACAGTGCGGTGGATTATCCCTGCGTCAGCCGGCCGGCGGGCCGAGTCCGACTAGTGCGGTGGATTATCCCTGCGTCAGCCGGCCGGCGGGCCGAGTCCGACAGTGCGGTGGATTATCCCTGCGTCAGCCGGCCGGCGGGCCGAGTCCGACTAGCGCGGTGGATTATCCCTGCGTCAGCCGGCCGGCGGGCCGAGTCCGACTAGTGCGGTGGATTATCCCAGCCGGCCGGCGGGCCGAGTCCGACTAGTGCGGTGGATTATCCCTGCGTCAGCCGGCCGGCGGGCCGAGTCCGACTAGTGCGGTGGATTATCCCTGCGTCAGCCGGCCGGCGGGCCGAGTCCGACTAGTGCGGTGGATTATCCCTGCGTCAGCCGGCCGGCGGGCCGAGTCCGACTAGCGCGGTGGATTATCCCTGCGTCAGCCGGCCGGCGGGCCGAGTCCGACTAGTGCGGTGGATTATCCCTGCGTCAGCCGGCCGGCGGGCCGAGTCCGACTAGTACGGTGGATTATCCCAGCCGGCCGGCGGGCCGAGTCCGACTAGTGCGGTGGATTATCCCTGCATCAGCCGGCCGGCGGGCCGAGTCTGACTAGTGCGGTGGATTATCCCTGAGTCAGCCGGCCGGCGGGCCGAGTCCGACTAGTGCGGTGGATTATCCCAGCCGGCCGGCCGGCGGGCCGAGTCCGACTAGTGCGGTGGATTATCCCAGCCGGCCGGCGGGCCGAGTCCGACTAGTGCGGTGGATTATCCCTGCGTCAGCCGGCCGGCGGGCCGAGTCTGACTAGTGCGGTGGATTATCCCTGAGTCAGCCGGCCGGCGAACCGAGTCCGACTAGTGCGGTGGATTATCCCAGCCGGCCGGCCGGCCGGCCGAGTCCGACTAGTGCGGTGGATTATCCCAGCCTGCCGGCGGGCCGAGTCCGACTAGTGCGGTGGATTATCCCTCAGTCAGCTGGCCGGCGGGCCGAGTATGTATGTATGTATTTACTTCACGGGGCATCCACAAGTTGGCGTGGCTATTAAGCCCCGGGTCAAGTGGGGGAGTAAGACATGCAGTGAAAGAGAGCAAACAGTCACACAGCCTAAATCCTAAAACCACCAACATTCACATATGTCACGACACACACGGGTCACTGAGATCAGTCGTCTTGTTGGTGTCCGTCGTCCGTCGTCCGACTAGTACAGTGGATTATCCCAGCCGGCCGGCGGGCCGAGTCCGACTAGTGCGGTGGATTATCCCAGCCGGCCGGCGGGCCGAGTCCGACTAGTGCGGTGGATTATCCCTGCGTCAGCCTGCCGGCGGGCCGAGTCCGACTAGTGCGGTGGATTATCCCAGCCGGCCGGCCGGCGGGGCCGAGTCCGACTAGTGCGGTGGATTATCCCAGCCGGCCGGCGGGCCGAGTCCGACTAGTGCGGTGGATTATCCCAGCCGGCCGGCGGGCCGAGTCCGACTAGTGCGATGGATTATCCCAGCCGGCCGGCCGGCGGGCCGAGTCCGACTAGTGCGGTGGATTATCCCTGCGTCAGCCGGCGGGCTGAGTCCGACTAGTGCGGTGGATTATCCCTGCGTCAGCCGGCCGGCGGGCCGAGTCCGACTAGTGCGGTGGATTATCCCAGCCGGCCGGCCGGCGGGCCGAGTCCGACTAGTGCGGTGGATTATCCCTGCGTCAGCCGGCCGGCGGGCCGAGTCCGACAGTGCGGTGGATTATCCCTGCGTCAGCCGGCCGGCGGGCCGAGTCCGACGGTGCGGTGGATTATCCCTGCGTCAGCCGGCCGGCGGGCCGAGTCCGACTAGTGCGGTGGATTATCCCTGCGTCAGCCGGCCGGCGGGCCGAGTCCGACAGTGCGGTGGATTATCCCTGCGATAGCCGGCCGGCGGGCCGAGTCCGACAGTGCGGTGGATTATCCCTGCGTCAGCCGGCCGGCGGGCCGAGTCCGACTAGTGCGGTGGATTATCCCTGCGTCAGCCGGCCGGCGGGCCGAGTCCGACAGTGCGGTGGATTATCCCTGCGTCAGCCGGCCGGCGGGCCGAGTCCGACTAGCGCGGTGGATTATCCCTGCGTCAGCCGGCCGGCGGGCCGAGTCCGACTAGTGCGGTGGATTATCCCAGCCGGCCGGCGGGCCGAGTCCGACTAGTGCGGTGGATTATCCCTGCGTCAGCCGGCCGGCGGGCCGAGTCCGACTAGTGCGGTGGATTATCCCTGCGTCAGCCGGCCGGCGGGCCGAGTCCGACTAGTGCGGTGGATTATCCCTGCGTCAGCCGGCCGGCGGGCCGAGTCCGACTAGCGCGGTGGATTATCCCTGCGTCAGCCGGCCGGCGGGCCGAGTCCGACTAGTGCGGTGGATTATCCCTGCGTCAGCCGGCCGGCGGGCCGAGTCCGACTAGTGCGGTGGATTATCCCTGCGTCAGCCGGCCGGCGGGCCGAGTCCGACTAGTGCGGTGGATTATCCCTGAGTCAGCCGGCCGGCGGGCCGAGTCCGACTAGTGCGGTGGATTATCCCTGCGTCAGCCGGCCGGCGGGCCGAGTCCGACTAGTGCGGTGGATTATCCCAGCCGGCCGGCGGGCCGAGTCCGACTAGTGCGGTGGATTATCCCTGCGTCAGCCGGCCGGCGGGCCGAGCCCGACTAGTGCGGTGGATTATCCCTGCGTCAGCCGGCCGGCGGGCCGAGTCCGACTAGTGCGGTGGATTATCCCTGCGTCAGCCTGCCGGCGGGCCGAGTCCGACTAGTGCGGTGGATTATCCCTGAGTCAGCCGGCCGGCGGGCCGAGTCCGACTAGTGCGGTGGATTATCCCTGAGTCAGCCGGCCGGCGGGCCGAGTCCGACTAGTGCGGTGGATTATCCCTGCGTCAGCCGGCCGGCGGGCCGAGTCCGACTAGTGCGGTGGATTATCCCAGCCGGCCGGCCGGCGAGCCGAGTCCGACTAGTGCGGTGGATTATCCCTGAGTCAGCCGGCCGGCGGGCCGAGTCCGACTAGTGCGGTGGAATATCCCTGAGTCAGCCAGCCGGCGGGCCGAGTCCGACTAGTGCGGTGGATTATCCCTGCGTCAGCCGGCCGGCGGGCCGAGTCTGACTAGTGCGGTGGATTATCCCAGCCGGCCGGCCGGCGAGCCGAGTCCGACTAGTGCGGTGGATTATCCCTGCGTCAGCCGGCCGGCGGGCCGAGTCCGACTAGTGCGGTGGATTATCCCTGCGTCAGCCGGCCGGCGGGCCGAGTCCGACTAGTGCGGTGGATTATCCCTGCGTCAGCCGGCCGGCGGGCCGAGTCCGACTAGTGCGGTGGATTATCCCAGCCGGCCGGCCGGCGGGCCGAGTCCGACTAGTACGGTGGATTATCCCAGCCGGCCGGCGGGCCGAGTCCGACTAGTGCGGTGGATTATCCCTGCGTCAGCCGGTCGGCGGGCCGAGTCCGACTAGTGCGGTGGATTATCCCTGAGTCAGCCGGCCGGCGGGCCGAATCCGACTAGTGCGGTTGATTATCCCAGCCGGCCGGCCGGCGGGTCGAATCCGACTAGTGCGGTGGATTATCCCAGCCGGCCGGCGGGCCGAGTCCGACTAGTGCGGTGGATTATCCCTGCGACAGCCGGCCGGCGGGCCGAGTCCGACTAGTGCGGTGGATTATCCTAGCCGGCCGGCGGGCCGAGTCCGACAGTGTGGTGGATTATCCCAGCGTCAGCCGGCCGGCGGGCCGAGTCCGACTAGTGCGGTGGATTATCCCTGCGTCAGCCGGCCGGCGGGCCGAGTCCGACTAGTGCGGTGGATTATCCCTGCGTCAGCCGGCCGGCGGGCCGAGTCCGACAGTGCGGTGGATTATCCCAGCCGGCCGGCGGGCCGAGTCCGACTAGTGCGGTGGATTATCCCTGAGCCAGCCGGCCGGCGGGCCGAGTCCGACTAGTGCGGTGGATTATCCCTGCGACAGCCGGCTGGCCGGCCTTGTCCGACTAGTGCGGTGGATTATCCCTGCGTCAGCCTGCCGGCGGGCCGAGTCCGACTAGTGCGGTGGATTATCCCTCAGTCAGCTGGCCGGCGGGCAGAGTCCGACTAGTACGGTGGATTATCCCAGCCGGCCGGCGGGCCGAGTCCGACTAGTGCGGTGGATTATCCCAGCCTGCCGGCGGGCCGAGTCCGACTAGTGCGGTGGATTATCCCAGCCGGCCGGCCGGCGGGCCGAGTCCGACTAGTGCGGTGGATTATCCCAGCCGGCCGGCGGGCCGAGTCCGACAGTGCGGTGGATTATCCCTGCGTCAGCCGGCCGGCGGGCCGAGTCCGACTAGTGCGGTGGATTATCCCTGCGTCAGCCGGCCGGCGGGCCGAGTCTGACTAGTGCGGTGGATTATCCCTGAGTCAGCCGGCCGGCGGGCCGAGTCCGACTAGTGCGGTGGATTATCCCAGCCGGCCGGCCGGCGGGCCGAGTCCGACTAGTGCGGTGGATTATCCCAGCCGGCCGGCGGGCCGAGTCCGACTAGTGCGGTAGATTATCCCTGCGACAACCGGCCGGCGGGCCGAGTCCGACTAGTGTGGTGGATTATCCCAGCCGGCCGGCGGGCCGAGTCCGACAGTGCGGTGGATTATCCCAGCCGGCCGGCGGGCCGAGTCCGACTAGTGCGGTGGATTATCCCTGCGTCAGCCGGATGGCCGAGTCCGACTAGTGCGGTGGATTGTCCCTGCGTCAGCCGGCCGGCGGGCCGAGTCCGACTAGTGCGGTGGATTATCCCTGCGTCAGCCGGCCGGCGGGCCGAGTCCGACTAGTGCGGTGGATTACCCCTGCGTCAGCCGGCCGGCGGGCCGAGTCCGACTAGTGCGGTGGATTATCCCAGCCGGCCGGCGGGCCGAGTCCGACTAGTGCGGTGGATTATCCCAGCCGGCCGGCCGGCGGGCCGAGTCCGACTAGTGCGGTGGATTATCCCAGCCGGCCGGCCGGCGGGCCGAGTCCGACTAGTGCGGTGGATTATCCCTGAGTCAGCCGGCCGGCGGGCCGAGTCCGACTAGTGCGGTGGATTATCCCAGCCGGCCGGCGGGCCGAGTCCGACTAGTGCGGTAGATTATCCCTGCCGGCGGGCCGAGTCCGACTAGTGCGGTGGATTATCCCAGCCGGCCGGCGGGCCGAGTCCGACTAGTGCGGAAGATTATCCCTGCGTCAGCCGGCCGGCGGGCCGAGTCCGACTAGTGCGGTGGATTATCCCTGCGACAGCAGGCCGGCGGGCCGAGTCCGACTAGTGCGGTGGATTATCCCTGCGTCAGCCGGCCGGCGGGCCGAGTCCGACTAGTGCGGTGGATTATCCCTGCGTCAGCCGGCCGGCGGGCCGAGTCCGACTAGTGCGGTGGATTATCCCTGCGTCAGCCTGCCGGCGGGCCGAGTCTGACTAGTGCGGTGGATTATCCCAGCCGGCCGGCGGGCCGAGTCCGACTAGTGCGGTGGATTATCCCTGCGTCAGCCGGCCGGCGGGCCGAGTCCGACTAGTGCGGTGGATTATCCCAGCCGGCCGGCGGGCCGAGTCCGACTAGTGCGGTGGAATATCCCTGCGTCAGCCGGCCGGCGGGCCGAGCCCGACTAGTGCGGTGGATTATCCCTGCGTCAGCCGGCCGGCGGGCCGAGTCCGACTAGTGCGGTGGATTATCCCTGCGTCAGCCTGCCGGCGGGCCGAGTCCGACTAGTGCGGTGGATTATCCCTGAGTCAGCCGGCCGGCGGGCCGAGTCCGACTAGTGCGGTGGATTATCCCTGAGTCAGCCGGCCGGCGGGCCGAGTCCGACTAGTGCGGTGGATTATCCCTGCGTCAGCCGGCCGGCGGGCCGAGTCCGACTAGTGCGGTGGATTATCCCAGCCGGCCGGCCGGCGAGCCGAGTCCGACTAGTGCGGTGGATTATCCCTGAGTCAGCCGGCCGGCGGGCCGAGTCCGACTAGTGCGGTGGATTATCCCTGAGTCAGCCGGCCGGCGGGCCGAGTCCGACTAGTGCGGTGGATTATCCCTGCGTCAGCCGGCCGGCGGGCCGAGTCCGACTAGTGCGGTGGATTATCCCAGCCGGCCGGCCGGCGAGCCGAGTCCGACTAGTGCGGTGGATTATCCCTGCGTCAGCCGGCCGGCGGGCCGAGTCCGACTAGTGCGGTGGATTATCCCTGCGTCAGCTGGCCGGCGGGCCGAGTCCGACTAGTGCGGTGGATTATCCCTGCGTCAGCCGGCCGGCGGGCCGAGTCCGACTAGTGCGGTGGATTATCCCAGCCGGCCGGCCGGCGGGCCGAGTCCGACTAGCAGGGTGGATTATCCCAGCCGGCCGGCGGGCCGAGTCCGACTAGTGCGGTGGATTATCCCTGCGTCAGCCGGTCGGCGGGCCGAGTCCGACTAGTGCGGTGGATTATCCCTGAGCCAGCCGGCCGGCGGGCCGAATCCGACTAGTGCGGTTGATTATCCCAGCCGGCCGGCCGGCGGGTCGAATCCGACTAGTGCGGTGGATTATCCCAGCCGGCCGGCGGGCCGAGTCCGACTAGTGCGGTGGATTATCCCTGCGACAGCCGGCCGGCGGGCCGAGTCCGACTAGTGCGGTGGATTATCCTAGCCGGCCGGCGGGCCGAGTCCGACAGTGCGGTGGATTATCCCTGAGTCAGCCGGCCGGCGGGCCGAGTCCGACTAGTGCGGTGGATTATCCCAGCCGGCCGGCCGGCGGGCCGAGTCCGACTAGTGCGGTGGATTATCCCAGCCGGCCGGCGGGCCGAGTCCGACTAGTGCGGTGGATTATCCCTGCGACAGCCGGCCGGCGGGCCGAGTCCGACTAGTGCGGTGGATTATCCCAGCCGGCCGGCGGGCCGAGTCCGACAGTGCGGTGGATTATCCCAGCCGGCCGGCGGGCCGAGTCCGACTAGTGCGGTGGATTATCCCTGCGTTAGCCGGCGGGCCGAGTCCGACTAGTGCGGTGGATTATCCCTGCGACAGCAGGCCGGCGGGCCGAGTCCGACTAGTGCGGTGGATTATCCCTGCGTCAGCCGGCCGGCGGGCCGAGTCCGACTAGTGCGGTGGATTATCCCTGCGTCAGCCGGCCGGCGGGCCGAGTCCGACTAGTGCGGTAGATTATCCCAGCCGGCCAGCGGGCCGAGTCCGACTAGTGCGGTGGATTATCCCTGCGTCAGCCGGCCGGCGGGCCGAGCCCGACTAGTGCGGTGGATTATCCCTGCGTCAGCCGGCCGGCGGGCCGAGTCCGACTAGTGCGGTGGATTATCCCTGCGTCAGCCTGCCGGCGGGCCGAGTCCGACTAGTGCGGTGGATTATCCCTGAGTCAGCCGGCCGGCGGGCCGAGTCCGACTAGTGCGGTGGATTATCCCTGAGTCAGCCGGCCGGCGGGCCGAGTCCGACTAGTGCGGTGGATTATCCCTGCGTCAGCCGGCCGGCGGGCCGAGTCCGACTAGTGCGGTGGATTATCCCAGCCGGCCGGCCGGCGAGCCGAGTCCGACTAGTGCGGTGGATTATCCCTGAGTCAGCCGGCCGGCGGGCCGAGTCCGACTAGTGCGGTGGATTATCCCTGAGTCAGCCGGCCGGCGGGCCGAGTCTGACTAGTGCGGTGGATTATCCCTGCGTCAGCCGGCCGGCGGGCCGAGTCCGACTAGTGCGGTGGATTATCCCAGCCGGCCGGCCGGCGAGCCGAGTCCGACTAGTGCGGTGGATTATCCCTGCGTCAGCCGGCCGGCGGGCCGAGTCCGACTAGTGCGTTGGATTATCCCTGCGTCAGCCGGCCGGCGGGCCGAGTCCGACTAGTGCGGTGGATTATCCCTGCGTCAGCCGGCCGGCGGGCCGAGTCCGACTAGTGCGGTGGATTATCCCAGCCGGCTGGCCGGCGGGCCGAGTCCGACTAGTACGGTGGATTATCCCAGCCGGCCGGCGGGCCGAGTCCGACTAGTGCGGTGGATTATCCCTGCGTCAGCCGGTCGGCGGGCCGAGTCCGACTAGTGCGGTGGATTATCCCTGAGTCAGCCGGCCGGCGGGCCGAATCCGACTAGTGCGGTTGATTATCCCAGCCGGCCGGCCGGCGGGTCGAATCCGACTAGTGCGGTGGATTATCCCAGCCGGCCGGCGGGCCGAGTCCGACTAGTGCGGTGGATTATCCCTGCGACAGCCGGCCGGCGGGCCGAGTCCGACTAGTGTGGTGGATTATCCTAGCCGGCCGGCGGGCCGAGTCCGACAGTGTGGTGGATTATCCCAGCGTCAGCCAGCCGGCGGGCCGAGTTCGACTAGTGCGGTGGATTATCCCTGCGTCAGCCGGCCGGCGGGCCGAGTCCGACTAGTGCGGTGGATTATCCCTGCGTCAGCCGGCCGGCGGGCCGAGTCCGACAGTGCGGTGGATTATCCCAGCCGGCCGGCGGGCCGAGTCCGACTAGTGCGGTGGATTATCCCTGAGCCAGCCGGCCGGCGGGCCGAGTCCGACTAGTGCGGTGGATTATCCCTGCGACAGCCGGCTGGCCGGCCGAGTCCGACTAGTGCGGTGGATTATCCCTGCTTCAGCCTGCCGGCGGGCCGAGTCCGACTAGTGCGGTGGATTATCCCTCAGTCAGCTGGCCGGCGGGCCGAGTCCGACTAGTACGGTGGATTATCCCAGCCGGCCGGCGGGCCGAGTCCGACTAGTGCGGTGGATTATCCCAGCCTGCCGGCGGGCCGAGTCCGACTAGTGCGGTGGATTATCCCAGCCGGCCGGCCGGCGGGCCGAGTCCGACTAGTGCGGTGGATTATCCCAGCCGGCCGGCGGGCCGAGTCCGACAGTGCGGTGGATTATCCCTGCGTCAGCCGGCCGGCGGGCCGAGTCCGACTAGTGCGGTGGATTATCCCTGCGTCAGCCGGCCGGCGGGCCGAGTCTGACTAGTGCGGTGGATTATCCCTGAGTCAGCCGGCCGGCGGGCCGAGTCCGACTAGTGCGGTGGATTATCCCAGCCGGCCGGCCGGCGGGCCGAGTCCGACTAGTGCGGTGGATTATCCCAGCCGGCCGGCGGGCCGAGTCCGACTAGTGCGGTAGATTATCCCTGCGACAACCGGCCGGCGGGCCGAGTCCGACTAGTGTGGTGGATTATCCCAGCCGGCCGGCGGGCCGAGTCCGACAGTGCGGTGGATTATCCCAGCCGGCCGGCGGGCCGAGTCCGACTAGTGCGGTGGATTATCCCTGCGTCAGCCGGCGGGCCGAGTCCGACTAGTGCGGTGGATTGTCCCTGCGTCAGCCGGCCGGCGGGCCGAGTCCGACTAGTGCGGTGGATTATCCCTGCGTCAGCCGGCCGGCGGGCCGAGTCCGACTAGTGCGGTGGATTACCCCTGCGTCAGCCGGCCGGCGGGCCGAGTCCGACTAGTGCGGTGGATTATCCCAGCCGGCCGGCGGGCCGAGTCCGACTAGTGCGGTGGATTATCCCAGCCGGCCGGCCGGCGGGCCGAGTCCGACTAGTGCGGTGGATTATCCCAGCCGGCCGGCCGGCGGGCCGAGTCCGACTAGTGCGGTGGATTATCCCTGAGTCAGCCGGCCGGCGGGCCGAGTCCGACTAGTGCGGTGGATTATCCCAGCCGGCCGGCGGGCCGAGTCCGACTAGTGCGGTAGATTATCCCTGCCGGCGGGCCGAGTCCGACTAGTGCGGTGGATTATCCCAGCCGGCCGGCGGGCCGAGTCCGACTAGTGCGGTGGATTATCCCTGAGTCAGCCGGCCGGCGGGCCGAGTCCGACTAGTGCGGTGGATTATCCCTGAGTCAGCCGGCCGGCGGGCCGAGTCCGACTAGTGCGGTGGATTATCCCTGCGTCAGCCGGCCGGCGGGCCGAATCCGACTAGTGCGGTGGATTATCCCAGCCGGCCGGCGGCGAGCCGAGTCCGACTAGTGCGGTGGATTATCCCTGAGTCAGCCGGCCGGCGGGCCGAGTCCGACTAGTGCGGTGGATTATCCCTGAGTCAGCCGGCCGGCGGGCCGAGTCCGACTAGTGCGGTGGATTATCCCTGCGTCAGCCGGCCGGCGGGCCGAGTCCGACTAGTGCGGTGGATTATCCCAGCCGGCCGGCCGGCGAGCCGAGTCCGACTAGTGCGGTGGATTATCCCTGCGTCAGCCGGCCGGCGGGCCGAGTCCGACTAGTGCGTTGGATTATCCCTGCGTCAGCCGGCCGGCGGGCCGAGTCCGACTAGTGCGGTGGATTATCCCTGCGTCAGCCGGCCGGCGGGCCGAGTCCGACTAGTGCGGTGGATTATCCCAGCCGGCTGGCCGGCGGGCCGAGTCCGACTAGTACGGTGGATTATCCCAGCCGGCCGGCGGGCCGAGTCCGACTAGTGCGGTGGATTATCCCTGCGTCAGCCGGTCGGCGGGCCGAGTCCGACTAGTGCGGTGGATTATCCCTGAGTCAGCCGGCCGGCGGGCCGAATCCGACTAGTGCGGTTGATTATCCCAGCCGGCCGGCCGGCGGGTCGAATCCGACTAGTGCGGTGGATTATCCCAGCCGGCCGGCGGGCCGAGTCCGACTAGTGCGGTGGATTATCCCTGCGACAGCCGGCCGGCGGGCCGAGTCCGACTAGTGTGGTGGATTATCCTAGCCGGCCGGCGGGCCGAGTCCGACAGTGTGGTGGATTATCCCAGCGTCAGCCAGCCGGCGGGCCGAGTTCGACTAGTGCGGTGGATTATCCCTGCGTCAGCCGGCCGGCGGGCCGAGTCCGACTAGTGCGGTGGATTATCCCTGCGTCAGCCGGCCGGCGGGCCGAGTCCGACAGTGCGGTGGATTATCCCAGCCGGCCGGCGGGCCGAGTCCGACTAGTGCGGTGGATTATCCCTGAGCCAGCCGGCCGGCGGGCCGAGTCCGACTAGTGCGGTGGATTATCCCTGCGACAGCCGGCTGGCCGGCCGAGTCCGACTAGTGCGGTGGATTATCCCTGCTTCAGCCTGCCGGCGGGCCGAGTCCGACTAGTGCGGTGGATTATCCCTCAGTCAGCTGGCCGGCGGGCCGAGTCCGACTAGTACGGTGGATTATCCCAGCCGGCCGGCGGGCCGAGTCCGACTAGTGCGGTGGATTATCCCAGCCTGCCGGCGGGCCGAGTCCGACTAGTGCGGTGGATTATCCCAGCCGGCCGGCCGGCGGGCCGAGTCCGACTAGTGCGGTGGATTATCCCAGCCGGCCGGCGGGCCGAGTCCGACAGTGCGGTGGATTATCCCTGCGTCAGCCGGCCGGCGGGCCGAGTCCGACTAGTGCGGTGGATTATCCCTGCGTCAGCCGGCCGGCGGGCCGAGTCTGACTAGTGCGGTGGATTATCCCTGAGTCAGCCGGCCGGCGGGCCGAGTCCGACTAGTGCGGTGGATTATCCCAGCCGGCCGGCCGGCGGGCCGAGTCCGACTAGTGCGGTGGATTATCCCAGCCGGCCGGCGGGCCGAGTCCGACTAGTGCGGTAGATTATCCCTGCGACAACCGGCCGGCGGGCCGAGTCCGACTAGTGTGGTGGATTATCCCAGCCGGCCGGCGGGCCGAGTCCGACAGTGCGGTGGATTATCCCAGCCGGCCGGCGGGCCGAGTCCGACTAGTGCGGTGGATTATCCCTGCGTCAGCCGGCGGGCCGAGTCCGACTAGTGCGGTGGATTGTCCCTGCGTCAGCCGGCCGGCGGGCCGAGTCCGACTAGTGCGGTGGATTATCCCTGCGTCAGCCGGCCGGCGGGCCGAGTCCGACTAGTGCGGTGGATTACCCCTGCGTCAGCCGGCCGGCGGGCCGAGTCCGACTAGTGCGGTGGATTATCCCAGCCGGCCGGCGGGCCGAGTCCGACTAGTGCGGTGGATTATCCCAGCCGGCCGGCCGGCGGGCCGAGTCCGACTAGTGCGGTGGATTATCCCAGCCGGCCGGCCGGCGGGCGAGTCCGACTAGTGCGGTGGATTATCCCTGAGTCAGCCGGCCGGCGGGCCGAGTCCGACTAGTGCGGTGGATTATCCCAGCCGGCCGGCGGGCCGAGTCCGACTAGTGCGGTAGATTATCCCTGCCGGCGGGCCGAGTCCGACTAGTGCGGTGGATTATCCCAGCCGGCCGGCGGGCCGAGTCCGACTAGTGCGGAAGATTATCTCTGCGTCAGCCGGCCGGCGGGCCGAGTCCGACTAGTGCGGTGGATTATCCCTGCGACAGCAGGCCGGCGGGCCGAGTCCGACTAGTGCGGTGGATTATCCCTGCGTCAGCCGGCCGGCGGGCCGAGTCCGACTAGTGCGGTGGATTATCCCTGCGTCAGCCGGCCGGCGGGCCGAGTCCGACTAATGCGGTGGATTATCCCTGCGTCAGCCTGCCGGCGGGCCGAGTCTGACTAGTGCGGTGGATTATCCCAGCCGGCCGGCGGGCCGAGTCCGACTAGTGCGGTGGATTATCCCTGCGTCAGCCGGCCGGCGGGCCGAGTCCGACTAGTGCGGTGGATTATCCCTGCGACAGCAGGCCGGCGGGCCGAGTCCGACTAGTGCGGTGGATTATCCCTGCTTCAGCCGGCCGGCGGGCTGAGTCCGACTAGTGCGGTGGATTATCCCTGAGTCAGCCGGCCGGCGGGCCGAGTCCGACTAGTGCGGTGGATTATCCCTGCGTCAGCCGGCCGGCGGGCCGAGTCCGACAGTGCGGTGGATTATCCCTGCGTCAGCCGGCCGGCGGGCCGAGTCCGACTAGTGCGGTGGATTATCCCTGCGACAGCCGGCCGGCGGGCCGAGTCCGACTAGTGCGGTGGATTATCCCAGCCGGCCGGCGGGCCGAGTCCGACAGTGCGGTGGATTATCCCAGCCGGCCGGCGGGCCGAGTCCGACTAGTGCGGTGGATTATCCCTGCGTCAGCCGGCGGGCCGAGTCCGACTAGTGCGGTGGAATATCCCTGCGACAGCAGGCCGGCGGGCCGAGTCCGACTAGTGCGGTGGATTATCCCTGCGTCAGCCGGCCGGCGGGCCGAGTCCGACTAGTGCGGTGGATTATCCCTGCGTCAGCCGGCCGGCGGGCCGAGTCCGACTAGTGCGGTGGATTATCCCTGCGTCAGCCGGCCGGCGGGCCGAGTCCGACTAGTGCGGTGGATTATCCCTGCGTCAGCCGGCCGGCGGGCCGAGTCCGACTAGTGCGGTGGATTATCCCTGAGTCAGCCGGCCGGCGGGCCGAGTCCGACTAGTGCGGTGGATTATCCCTGCGTCAGCCGGCCGGCGGGCCGAGTCCGACTAGTGCGGTGGATTATCCCAGCCGGCCGGCGGGCCGAGTCCGACTAGTGCGGTGGAATATCCCTGCGTCAGCCGGCCGGCGGGCCGAGCCCGACTAGTGCGGTGGATTATCCCTGCGTCAGCCGGCCGGCGGGCCGAGTCCGACTAGTGCGGTGGATTATCCCTGCGTCAGCCTGCCGGCGGGCCGAGTCCGACTAGTGCGGTGGATTATCCCTGAGTCAGCCGGCCGGCGGGCCGAGTCCGACTAGTGCGGTGGATTATCCCTGAGTCAGCCGGCCGGCGGGCCGAGTCCGACTAGTGCGGTGGATTATCCCTGCGTCAGCCGGCCGGCGGGCCGAGTCCGACTAGTGCGGTGGATTATCCCAGCCGGCCGGCCGGCGAGCCGAGTCCGACTAGTGCGGTGGATTATCCCTGAGTCAGCCGGCCGGCGGGCCGAGTCCGACTAGTGCGGTGGATTATCCCTGAGTCAGCCGGCCGGCGGGCCGAGTCCGACTAGTGCGGTGGATTATCCCTGCGTCAGCCGGCCGGCGGGCCGAGTCCGACTAGTGCGGTGGATTACCCCTGCGTCAGCCGGCCGGCGGGCCGAGTCCGACTAGTGCGGTGGATTATCCCAGCCGGCCGGCGGGCCGAGTCCGACTAGTGCGGTGGATTATCCCAGCCGGCCGGCCGGCGGGCCGAGTCCGACTAGTGCGGTGGATTATCCCAGCCGGCCGGCCGGCGGGCCGAGTCCGACTAGTGCGGTGGATTATCCCTGAGTCAGCCGGCCGGCGGGCCGAGTCCGACTAGTGCGGTGGATTATCCCAGCCGGCCGGCGGGCCGAGTCCGACTAGTGCGGTAGATTATCCCTGCCGGCGGGCCGAGTCCGACTAGTGCGGTGGATTATCCCAGCCGGCCGGCGGGCCGAGTCCGACTAGTGCGGAAGATTATCTCTGCGTCAGCCGGCCGGCGGGCCGAGTCCGACTAGTGCGGTGGATTATCCCTGCGACAGCAGGCCGGCGGGCCGAGTCCGACTAGTGCGGTGGATTATCCCTGCGTCAGCCGGCCGGCGGGCCGAGTCCGACTAGTGCGGTGGATTATCCCTGCGTCAGCCGGCCGGCGGGCCGAGTCCGACTAGTGCGGTGGATTATCCCTGCGTCAGCCTGCCGGCGGGCCGAGTCTGACTAGTGCGGTGGATTATCCCAGCCGGCCGGCGGGCCGAGTCCGACTAGTGCGGTGGATTATCCCTGCGTCAGCCGGCCGGCGGGCCGAGTCCGACTAGTGCGGTGGATTATCCCTGCGACAGCAGGCCGGCGGGCCGAGTCCGACTAGTGCGGTGGATTATCCCTGCTTCAGCCGGCCGGCGGGCTGAGTCCGACTAGTGCGGTGGATTATCCCTGAGTCAGCCGGCCGGCGGGCCGAGTCCGACTAGTGCGGTGGATTATCCCTGCGTCAGCCGGCCGGCGGGCCGAGTCCGACAGTGCGGTGGATTATCCCTGCGTCAGCCGGCCGGCGGGCCGAGTCCGACTAGTGCGGTGGATTATCCCTGCGACAGCCGGCCGGCGGGCCGAGTCCGACTAGTGCGGTGGATTATCCCAGCCGGCCGGCGGGCCGAGTCCGACAGTGCGGTGGATTATCCCAGCCGGCCGGCGGGCCGAGTCCGACTAGTGCGGTGGATTATCCCTGCGTCAGCCGGCGGGCCGAGTCCGACTAGTGCGGTGGAATATCCCTGCGACAGCAGGCCGGCGGGCCGAGTCCGACTAGTGCGGTGGATTATCCCTGCGTCAGCCGGCCGGCGGGCCGAGTCCGACTAGTGCGGTGGATTATCCCTGCGTCAGCCGGCCGGCGGGCCGAATCCGACTAGTGCGGTGGATTATCCCTGCGTCAGCCGGCCGGCGGGCCGAGTCCGACTAGTGCGGTGGATTATCCCTGCGTCAGCCGGCCGGCGGGCCGAGTCCGACTAGTGCGGTGGATTATCCCTGAGTCAGCCGGCCGGCGGGCCGAGTCCGACTAGTGCGGTGGATTATCCCTGCGTCAGCCGGCCGGCGGGCCGAGTCCGACTAGTGCGGTGGATTATCCCAGCCGGCCGGCGGGCCGAGTCCGACTAGTGCGGTGGAATATCCCTGCGTCAGCCGGCCGGCGGGCCGAGCCCGACTAGTGCGGTGGATTATCCCTGCGTCAGCCGGCCGGCGGGCCGAGTCCGACTAGTGCGGTGGATTATCCCTGCATCAGCCTGCCGGCGGGCCGAGTCCGACTAGTGCGGTGGATTATCCCTGAGTCAGCCGGCCGGCGGGCCGAGTCCGACTAGTGCGGTGGATTATCCCTGAGTCAGCCGGCCGGCGGGCCGAGTCCGACTAGTGCGGTGGATTATCCCTGCGTCAGCCGGCCGGTGGGCCGAGTCCGACTAGTGCGGTGGATTATCCCAGCCGGCCGGCCGGCGAGCCGAGTCCGACTAGTGCGGTGGATTATCCCTGAGTCAGCCGGCCGGCGGGCCGAGTCCGACTAGTGCGGTGGATTATCCCTGAGTCAGCCGGCCGGCGGGCCGAGTCCGACTAGTGCGGTGGATTATCCCTGCGTCAGCCGGCCGGCGGGCCGAGTCCGACTAGTGCGGTGGATTATCCCAGCCGGCCGGCCGGCGAGCCGAGTCCGACTAGTGCGGTGGATTATCCCTGCGTCAGCCGGCCGGCGGGCCGAGTCCGACTAGTGCGGTGGATTATCCCTGCGTCAGCCGGCCGGCGGGCCGAGTCCGACTAGTGCGGTGGATTATCCCAGCCGGCCGGCCGGCGGGCCGAGTCCGACTAGTAGGGTGGATTATCCCAGCCGGCCGGCGGGCCGAGTCCGACTAGTGCGGTGGATTATCCCTGCGTCAGCCGGTCGGCGGGCCGAGTCCGACTAGTGCGGTGGATTATCCCTGAGTCAGCCGGCCGGCGGGCCGAATCCGACTAGTGCGGTTGATTATCCCAGCCGGCCGGCCGACGGGTCGAATCCGACTAGTGCGGTGGATTATCCCAGCCGGCCGGCGGGCCGAGTCCGACTAGTGCGGTGGATTATCCCTGCGACAGCCGGCCGGCGGGCCGAGTCCGACTAGTGCGGTGGATTATCCTAGCCGGCCGGCGGGCCGAGTCCGACAGTGCGGTGGATTATCCCAGCGTCAGCCGGCCGGCGGGCCGAGTCCGACTAGTGCGGTGGATTATCCCTGCGTCAGCCGGCCGGCGGGCCGAGTCCGACTAGTGCGGTGGATTATCCCTGCGTCAGCCGGCCGGCGGGCCGAGTCCGACAGTGCGGTGGATTATCCCAGCCGGCCGGCGGGCCGAGTCCGACTAGTGCGGTGGATTATCCCTGAGCCAGCCGGCCGGCGGGCCGAGTCCGACTAGTGCGGTGGATTATCCCTGCGACAGCCGGCTGGCCGGCCGAGTCCGACTAGTGCGGTGGATTATCCCTGCGTCAGCCTGCCGGCGGGCCGAGTCCGACTAGTGCGGTGGATTATCCCTCAGTCAGCTGGCCGGCGGGCCGAGTCCGACTAGTACGGTGGATTATCCCAGCCGGCCGGCGGGCCGAGTCCGACTAGTGCGGTGGATTATCCCAGCCTGCCGGCGGGCCGAGTCCGACTAGTGCGGTGGATTATCCCAGCCGGCCGGCCGGCGGGCCGAGTCCGACTAGTGCGGTGGATTATCCCAGCCGGCCGGCGGGCCGAGTCCGACTAGTGCGGTGGATTATCCCTGCGTCAGCCTGCCGGCGGGCCGAGTCCGACTAGTGCGGTGGATTATCTCAGCCGGCCGGCCGGCGGGTCGAGTCCGACTAGTGCGGTGGATTATCCCTGCGTCAGCCGGCCGGCGGGCCGAGTCCGACAGTGCGGTGGATTATCCCTGCGTCAGCCGGCCGGCGGGCCGAGTCCGACTAGTGCGGTGGATTATCCCTGCGTCAGCCGGCCGTCGGGCCGAGTCCGACAGTGCGGTGGGTTATCCCTGCGTCAGCCGGCCGGCGGGCCGAGTCCGACAGTGCGGTGGATTATCCTTGCGTAAGCCGGCCGGCGGGCCGAGTCCGACTAGTGCGGTGGATTATCCCTGCGTCAGCCGGCCGGCGGGCCGAGTCCGACTAGTGCGGTGGATTATCCCTGCGTCAGCCGGCCGGCGGGCCGAGTCTGACTAGTGCGGTGGATTATCCCTGAGTCAGCCGGCCGGCGGGCCGAGTCCGACTAGTGCGGTGGATTATCCCAGCCGGCCGGCCGGCGGGCCGAGTCCGATTAGTGCGGTGGATTATCCCAGCCGGCCGGCGGGCCGAGTCCGACTAGTGCGGTAGATTATCCCTGCGACAACCGGCCGGCGGGCCGAGTCCGACTTGTGTGGTGGATTATCCCAGCCGGCCGGCGGGCCGAGTCCGACAGTGCGGTGGATTATCCCAGCCGGCCGGCGGGCCGAGTCCGACTAGTGCGGTGGATTATCCCTGCGTCAGCCGGCGGGCCGAGTCCGACTAGTGCGGTGGATTGTCCCTGCGTCAGCCGGCCGGCGGGCCGAGTCCGACTAGTGCGGTGGATTATCCCTGCGTCAGCCGGCCGGCGGGCCGAGTCCGACTAGTGCGGTGGATTATCCCAGCCGGCCGGCCGGCGGGCCGAGTCCGACTAGTGCGGTGGATTATCCCTGAGTCAGCCGGCCGGCGGGCCGAGTCCGACTAGTGCGGTGGATTATCCCAGCCGGCCGGCGGGCCGAGTCCGACTAGTGCGGAAGATTATCTCTGCGTCAGCCGGCCGGCGGGCCGAGTCTGACTAGTGCGGTGGATTATCCCTGCGACAGCAGGCCGGCGGGCCGAGTCCGACTAGTGCGGTGGATTATCCCTGCGTCAGCCGGCCGGCGGGCCGAGTCCGACTAGTGCGGTGGATTATCCCTGCGTCAGCCGGCCGGCGGGCCGAGTCCGACTAGTGCGGTGGATTATCCCTGCGTCAGCCTGCCGGCGGGCCGAGTCTAACTAGTGCGGTGGATTATCCCAGCCGGCCGGCGGGCCGAGTCCGACTAGTGCGGTGGATTATCCCTGCGTCAGCCGGCCGGCGGGCCGAGTCCGACTAGTGCGGTGGATTATCCCTGCGACAGCAGGCCGGCGGGCCGAGTCCGACTAGTGCGGTGGATTATCCCTGCTTCAGCCGGCCGGCGGGCTGAGTCCGACTAGTGCGGTGGATTATCCCTGAGTCAGCCGGCCGGCGGGCCGAGTCCGACTAGTGCGGTGGATTATCCCTGCGTCAGCCGGCCGGCGGGCCGAGTCCGACAGTGCGGTGGATTATCCCTGCGTCAGCCGGCCGGCGGGCCGAGTCCGACTAGTGCGGTGGATTATCCCTGCGACAGCCGGCCGGCGGGCCGAGTCCGACTAGTGCGGTGGATTATCCCAGCCGGCCGGCGGGCCGAGTCCGACAGTGCGGTGGATTATCCCAGCCGGCCGGCGGGCCGAGTCCGACTAGTGCGGTGGATTATCCCTGCGTCAGCCGGCGGGCCGAGTCCGACTAGTGCGGTGGAATATCCCTGCGACAGCAGGCCGGCGGGCCGAGTCCGACTAGTGCGGTGGATTATCCCTGCGTCAGCCGGCCGGCGGGCCGAGTCCGACTAGTGCGGTGGATTATCCCTGCGTCAGCCGGCCGGCGGGCCGAATCCGACTAGTGCGGTGGATTATCCCTGCGTCAGCCGGCCGGCGGGCCGAGTCCGACTAGTGCGGTGGATTATCCCTGCGTCAGCCGGCCGGCGGGCCGAGTCCGACTAGTGCGGTGGATTATCCCTGAGTCAGCCGGCCGGCGGGCCGAGTCCGACTAGTGCGGTGGATTATCCCTGCGTCAGCCGGCCGGCGGGCCGAGTCCGACTAGTGCGGTGGATTATCCCAGCCGGCCGGCGGGCCGAGTCCGACTAGTGCGGTGGAATATCCCTGCGTAAGCCGGCCGGCGGGCCGAGCCCGACTAGTGCGGTGGATTATCCCTGCGTCAGCCGGCCGGCGGGCCGAGTCCGACTAGTGCGGTGGATTATCCCTGCGTCAGCCTGCCGGCGGGCCGAGTCCGACTAGTGCGGTGGATTATCCCTGAGTCAGCCGGCCGGCGGGCCGAGTCCGACTAGTGCGGTGGATTATCCCTCAGTCAGCCGGCCGGCGGGCCGAGTCCGACTAGTGCGGTGGATTATCCCTGCGTCAGCCGGCCGGCGGGCCGAGTCCGACTAGTGCGGTGGATTATCCCTGCCGGCCGGCCGGCGAGCCGAGTCCGACTAGTGCGGTGGATTATCCCTGAGTCAGCCGGCCGGCGGGCCGAGTCCGACTAGTGCGGTGGATTATCCCTGAGTCAGCCGGCCGGCGGGCCGAGTCCGACTAGTGCGGTGGATTATCCCTGCGTCAGCCGGCCGGCGGGCCGAGTCCGACTAGTGCGGTGGATTATCCCAGCCGGCCGGCCGGCGAGCCGAGTCCGACTAGTGCGGTGGATTATCCCTGCGTCAGCCGGCCGGCGGGCCGAGTCCGACTAGTGCGGTGGATTATCCCTGCGTCAGCCGGCCGGCGGGCCGAGTCCGACTAGTGCGGTGGATTATCCCAGCCGGCCGGCCGGCGGGCCGAGTCCGACTAGTAGGGTGGATTATCCCAGCCGGCCGGCGGGCCGAGTCCGACTAGTGCGGTGGATTATCCCTGCGTCAGCCGGTCGGCGGGCCGAGTCCGACTAGTGCGGTGGATTATCCCTGAGTCAGCCGGCCGGCGGGCCGAATCCGACTAGTGCGGTTGATTATCCCAGCCGGCCGGCCGGCGGGTCGAATCCGACTAGTGCGGTGGATTATCCCAGCCGGCCGGCGGGCCGAGTCCGACTAGTGCGGTGGATTATCCCTGCGACAGCCGGCCGGCGGGCCGAGTCCGACTAGTGCGGTGGATTATCCTAGCCGGCCGGCGGGCCGAGTCCGACAGTGCGGTGGATTATCCCAGCGTCAGCCGGCCGGCGGGCCGAGTCCGACTAGTGCGGTGGATTATCCCTGCGTCAGCCGGCCGGCGGGCCGAGTCCGACTAGTGCGGTGGATTATCCCTGCGTCAGCCGGCCGGCGGGCCGAGTCCGACAGTGCGGTGGATTATCCCAGCCGGCCGGCGGGCCGAGTCCGACTAGTGCGGTGGATTATCCCTGAGCCAGCCGGCCGGCGGGCCGAGTCCGACTAGTGCGGTGGATTATCCCTGCGACAGCCGGCTGGCCGGCCGAGTCCGACTAGTGCGGTGGATTATCCCTGCGTCAGCCTGCCGGCGGGCCGAGTCCGACTAGTGCGGTGGATTATCCCTCAGTCAGCTGGCCGGCGGGCCGAGTCCGACTAGTACGGTGGATTATCCCAGCCGGCCGGCGGGCCGAGTCCGACTAGTGCGGTGGATTATCCCAGCCTGCCGGCGGGCCGAGTCCGACTAGTGCGGTGGATTATCCCAGCCGGCCGGCCGGCGGGCCGAGTCCGACTAGTGCGGTGGATTATCCCAGCCGGCCGGCGGGCCGAGTCCGACTAGTGCGGTGGATTATCCCTGCGTCAGCCTGCCGGCGGGCCGAGTCCGACTAGTGCGGTGGATTATCTCAGCCGGCCGGCCGGCGGGTCGAGTCCGACTAGTGCGGTGGATTATCCCTGCGTCAGCCGGCCGGCGGGCCGAGTCCGACAGTGCGGTGGATTATCCCTGCGTCAGCCGGCCGGCGGGCCGAGTCCGACTAGTGCGGTGGATTATCCCTGCGTCAGCCGGCCGTCGGGCCGAGTCCGACAGTGCGGTGGGTTATCCCTGCGTCAGCCGGCCGGCGGGCCGAGTCCGACAGTGCGGTGGATTATCCCTGCGTCAGCCGGCCGTCGGGCCGAGTCCGACTAGTGCGGTGGATTATCCCTGCGTCAGCCGGCCGGCGGGCCGAGTCCGACTAGTGCGGTGGATTATCCCTGCGTCAGCCGGCCGGCGGGCCGAGTCTGACTAGTGCGGTGGATTATCCCTGAGTCAGCCGGCCGGCGGGCCGAGTCCGACTAGTGCGGTGGATTATCCCAGCCGGCCGGCCGGCGGGCCGAGACCGATTAGTGCGGTGGATTATCCCAGCCGGCCGGCGGGCAGAGTCCGACTAGTGCGGTAGATTATCCCTGCGACAACCGGCCGGCGGGCCGAGTCCGACTTGTGTGGTGGATTATCCCAGCCGGCCGGCGGGCCGAGTCCGACAGTGCGGTGGATTATCCCAGCCGGCCGGCGGGCCGAGTCCGACTAGTGCGGTGGATTATCCCTGCGTCAGCCGGCGGGCCGAGTCCGACTAGTGCGGTGGATTGTCCCTGCGTCAGCCGGCCGGCGGGCCGAGTCCGACTAGTGCGGTGGATTATCCCTGCGTCAGCCGGCCGGCGGGCCGAGTCCGACTAGTGCGGTGGATTACCCCTGCGTCAGCCGGCCGGCGGGCCGAGTCCGACTAGTGCGGTGGATTATCCCAGCCGGCCGGCGGGCCGAGTCCAACTAGTGCGGTGGATTATCCCAGCCGGCCGGCCGGCGGGCCGAGTCCGACTAGTGCGGTGGATTATCCCAGCCGGCCGGCCGGCGGGCCGAGTCCGACTAGTGCGGTGGATTATCCCTGAGTCAGCCGGCCGGCGGGCCGAGTCCGACTAGTGCGGTGGATTATCCCAGCCGGCCGGCGGGCCGAGTCCGACTAGTGCGGTAGATTATCCCTGCCGGCGGGCCGAGTCCGACTAGTGCGGTGGATTATCCCAGCCGGCCGGCGGGCCGAGTCCGACTAGTGCGGAAGATTATCCCTGCGTCAGCCGGCCGACGGGCCGAGTCCGACTAGTGCGGTGGATTATCCCTGCGACAGCAGGCCGGCGGGCCGAGTCCGACTAGTGCGGTGGATTATCCCTGCGTCAGCCGGCCGGCGGGCCGAGTCCGACTAGTGCGGTGGATTATCCCTGCGTCAGCCGGCCGGCGGGCCGAGTCCGACTAGTGCGGTGGATTATCCCTGCGTCAGCCTGCCGGCGGGCCGAGTCTGACTAGTGCGGTGGATTATCCCAGCCGGCCGGCGGGCCGAGTCCGACTAGTGCGGTGGATTATCCCTGCGTCAGCCGGCCGGCGGGCCGAGTCCGACTAGTGCGGTGGATTATCCCTGCGACAGCAGGCCGGCGGGCCGAGTCCGACCAGTGCGGTGGATTATCCCTGCTTCAGCCGGCCGGCGGGCTGAGTCCGACTAGTGCGGTGGATTATCCCTGAGTCAGCCGGCCGGCGGGCCGAGTCCGACTAGTGCGGTGGATTATCCCTGCGTCAGCCGGCCGGCGGGCCGAGTCCGACTAGTGCGGTGGATTATCCCAGCCGGCCGGCGGGCCGAGTCCGACTAGTGCGGTGGATTATCCCTGCGTCAGCCGGCCGGCGGGCCGAGTCCGACTAGTGTGGTGGATTATCCCTGCGTCAGTCGGCCGGCGGGCCGAGTCCGACTAGTGCGGTGGATTATCCCTGCGTTAGCCGGCCGGCGGGCCGAGACCGACTAGTGCGGTGGATTATCCCTGCGTCAGCCGGCCGGCGGGCCGAGTCCGACTAGTGCGGTGGATTATCCCTGCGTCAGCCGGCCGGCGGGCCGAGTCCGACTAGTGCGGTGGATTATCCCTGCGTCAGCCGGCCGGCGGGCCGAGTCCGACTAGTGCGGTGGATTATCCCTGCGTCAGCCGGCCGGCGGGCCGAGTCCGACTAGTGCGGGGAATTACCACTGCGTCAGCCGGCCGGCGGGCCGAGTCCGACTAGTGCGGTGGATTATCCCAGCCGGCCGGCGGGCCGAGTCCGACTAGTGCGGTGGATTATCCCAGCCGGCCGGCGGGCCGAGTCCGACTAGTGCGGTGGATTATCCCTGCGTCAGCCGGCCGGCGGGCCGAGTCCGACTAGTGCGGTGGATTATCCCTGCGTCAGCCTGCCGGCGGGCCGAGTCCGACTAGTGCGGTGGATTATCCCTGAGTCAGCCGGCCGGCGGGCCGAGTCCGACTAGTGCGGTGGATTATCCCAGCCGGCCGGCAGGCCGAGTCCGACTAGTGCGGTGGATTATCCCTGCGTCAGCCGGCCGGCGGGCCGAGTCCGACTAGTGCGGTGGATTATCCCAGCCGGCCGGCAGGCCGAGTCCGACTAGTGCGGTGGATTATCCCAGCCGGCCGGCAGGCCGAGTCCGACTAGTGCGGTGGATTATCCCTGCGTCAGCCGGCCGGCGGGCCGAGTCCGACTAGTGCGGTGGATTATCCCTGCGTCAGCTGGCCGGCGGGCCGAGTCCGACTAGTGCGGTGGATTATCCCTGCGTCAGCCGGCCGGCGGGCCGAGTCCGACTAGTGCGGTGGATTATCCCTGCGTCAGCCGGCCGGCGGGCCGAGTCCGACTAGTGCGGTGGATTATCCCTGCGTCAGCCGGCCGGCGGGCCGAGTCCGACTAGTGCGGTGGATTATCCCAGCCGGCCAGCCGGCGGGCCGAGTCCGACTAGTGCGGTGGATTATCCCTGCGTCAGCCGGCCGGCAGGCCGAGTCCGACTAGTGCGGTGGATTATCCCAGCCGGCCGGCGGGCCGAGTCCGACTAGTGCGGGAGATTATCCCTGCGTCAGCCGGCCGGCGGGCCGAGTCAGACTAGTGCGGTGGATTATCCCAGCCGGCCGGCGGGCCGAGTCCGACTAGTGCGGTGGATTATCCCTGCGTCAGCCGGCCGGCGGGCCGAGTCCGACTAGTGCGGTGGATTATCCCAGCCGGCCGGCGGGCCGAGTCCGACTAGTGCGGTGGATTATCCCAGCCGGCCGGCGGGCCGAGTCCGACTAGTGCGGGGGATTATCCCTGCGTCAGCCGGCCGGCGGGCCGAGTCCGACTAGTGCGGTGGATTATCCCTGCGTCAGCCGGCCGGCGAGCCGAGTCCGACTAGTGCGGTGGATTATCCCTGCGTCAGCCGGCCGGCGGGCCGAGTCCGACTAGTGCGGTGGATTATCCCTGCGTCAGCCGGCCGGCGGGCCGAGTCCGACTAGTGCGGTGGATTATCCCAGCCGGCCGGCGGGCCGAGTCCGACTAGTGCGGTGGATTATCCCAGCCGGCCGGCCGGCAGGCCGAGTCCGACTAGTGCGGTGGATTATCCCTGCGTCAGCCGGCCGGCAGGCCGAGTCTGACTAGTGCGGTGGATTATCCCAGCCGGCCGGCGGGCCGAGTCCGACTAGTGCGGGGGATTATCCCTGCGTCAGCCGGCCGACGGGCCGAGTCCGACTAGTGCGGTGGATTATCCCAGCCGGCCGGCGGGCCGAGTCCGACTAGTGCGGTGGATTATCCCTGCGTCAGCCGGCCGGCGGGCCGAGTCCGACTAGTGCGGTGGATTATCCCAGCCGGCCGGCGGGCCGAGTCCGACTAGTGCGGTGGATTATCCCAGCCGGCCGGCGGGCCGAGTCCGACTAGTGCGGGGGATTATCCCTGCGTCAGCCGGCCGGCGGGCCGAGTCCGACTAGTGCGGTGGATTATCCCAGCCGTCCGGCGGGCCGAGTCCGACTAGTGCGGTGGATTATCCCTGCGTCAGCCGGCCGGCGGGCCGAGTCCGACTAGTGCGGTGGATTATCCCAGCCGGCCGGCAGGCCGAGTCCGACTAGTGCGGTGGATTATCCCAGCCGGCCGGCAGGCGGGCCGAGTCCGACAGTGCGGTGGATTATCCCTGCGTCAGCCGGCCGGCGGACCGAGTCCGACAGTGCGGTGGATTATCCCTGCGTCAGCCGGCCGGCGGGCCGAGTCCGACAGTTCGGTGGATTATCCCAGCCGGCCGGCAGGCCGAGTCCGACTAGTGCGGTGGATTATCCCAGCCGGCCGGCAGGCGGGCCGAGTCCGACTAGTGCGGTGGATTATCCCTCAGTCAGCTGGCCGGCGGGCCGAGTCCGACTAGTACGGTGGATTATCCCAGCCGGCCGGCGGGCCGAGTCCGACTAGTGCGGTGGATTATCCCAGCCGGCCGGCGGGCCGAGTCCGACTAGTGTGGTGGATCATCCCAGCCGGCCGGCGGGCAGAGTCCGACTAGTGCGGTGGATTATCCCTGCGTCAGACTGCCGGCGGGCCGAGTCCGACTAGTGCGGTGGATTATCCCAGCCGGCCGGCCGGCGGGCCGAGTCCGACTAGTGCGGTGGATTATCCCTGCGTCAGCCGGCGGTCTGAGTCCGACTAGTGCGGTGGATTATCCCTGCGTCAGCCGGCCGGCGGGCCGAGTCCGATTAGTGCGGTGGATTATCCCAGCTGGCCGGCCGGCGGGCCGAGTCCGACTAGTGCGGTGGATTATCCCTGCGTCAGCCGGCCGGCGGGCCGAGTCCGACAGTGCGGTGGATTATCCCTGCGTCAGCCGGCCGGCGGGCCGAGTCCGACTAGTGCGGTGGATTATCCCTGCGTCAGCCGGCCGGCGGGCCGAGTCCGACAGTGCGGTGGATTATCCCTGCGTCAGCCGGCCGGCAGGCCGAGTCCGACTAGTGCGGTGGATTATCCCAGCCGGCCGGCGGGCCGAGTCCGACTAGTGCGGTGGATTATCCCTGCGTCAGCCGGCCGGCGGGCTGAGTCCGACTAGTGCTGTGGGGTGGATTATCCCTGCGTCAGCCGGCCGGCAGGCCGAGTCCGACTAGTGCGGTGGATTATCCCAGCCGGCCGGCGGGCCGAGTCCGACTAGTGCGGTGGATTATCCCTGCGTCAGCCGGCCGGCGGGCCGAGTCCGACTAGTGCGGTGGATTATCCCTGCGTCAGCCTGCCGGTGGGCCGAGTCCGACTAGTGCGGTGGATTATCCCTGAGTCAGCCGGCCGGCGGGCCAAGTCCGACTAGTGCGGTGGATTATCCCAGCCGGCCGGCAGGCCGAGTCCGACAGTGCGGTGGATTATCCCTGCGTCAGCCGGCCGGCGGGCCGAGTCCGACTAGTGCGGTGGATTATCCCTGCGTCAGCCGGCCGGCGGGCAGAGGCCGACTAGTGCGGTGGATTATCCCAGCGGCAGCCGGCCGGCAAGCCGAGTCCGACTAGTGCGGTGGATTATCCCTGCGTCAGCCGGCCGGCGGGCCGAGTCCGACTAGTGCGGTGGATTATCCCAGCCGGCCGGCCGGCGGGCCGAGTCCGACTAGTGCGGTGGATTATCCCTGCGTCAGCCGGCCGGCAGGGCGAGTCCGACTAGTGCGGTGGATTATCCCAGCCGGCCGGCGGGCCGAGTCCGACTAGTGCGGGGGATTATCCCTGCGTCAGCCGGCCGGCGGGCCGAGTCCGACTAGTGCGGTGGATTATCCCAGCCGGCCGGCGGGCCGAGTCCGACTAGTGCGGTGGATTATCCCTGCGTCAGCCGGCCGGCGAGCCGAGTCCGACTAGTGCGGTGGATTATCCCAGCCGGCCGGCGGGCCGAGTCCGACTAGTGCGGTGGATTATCCCAGCCGGCCGGCGGGCCGAGTCCGACTAGTGCGGGGATTATCCCTGCGTCAGCCGGCCGGCGGGCCGAGTCCGACTAGTGCGGTGGATTATCCCAGCCGGCCGGCGGGCCGAGTCCGACTAGTGCGGTGGATTATCCCTGCGTCAGCCGGCCGGCGGGCCGAGTCCGACTAGTGCGGTGGATTATCCCAGCCGGCCGGCAGGCCGAGTCCGACTAGTGCGGTGGATTATCCCAGCTGGCCGGCAGGCGGGCCGAGTCCGACAGTGCGGTGGATTATCCCTGCGTCAGCCAGCCGGCGGGCCGAGTCCGACAGTGCGGTGGATTATCCCTGCGTCAGCCGGCCGGCGGGCCGAGTCCGACAGTTCGGTGGATTATCCCAGCCGGCCGGCAGGCCGAGTCCGACTAGTGCGGTGGATTATCCCAGCCGGCCGGCCGGCAGGCCGAGTCCGACTAGTGCGGTGGATTATCCCTGCGTCAGCCGGCCGGCAGGCCGAGTCTGACTAGTGCGGTGGATTATCCCAGCCGGCCGGCGGGCCGAGTCCGACTAGTGCGGGGGATTATCCCTGCGTCAGCCGGCCGACGGGCCGAGTCCGACTAGTGCGGTGGATTATCCCAGCCGGCCGGCGGGCCGAGTCCGACTAGTGCGGTGGATTATCCCTGCGTCAGCCGGCCGGCGGGCCGAGTCCGACTAGTGCGGTGGATTATCCCAGCCGGCCGGCGGGCCGAGTCCGACTAGTGCGGTGGATTATCCCAGCTGGCCGGCGGGCCGAGTCCGACTAGTGCGGGGGATTATCCCTGCGTCAGCCGGCCGGCGGGCCGAGTCCGACTAGTGCGGTGGATTATCCCAGCCGTCCGGCGGGCCGAGTCCGACTAGTGCGGTGGATTATCCCTGCGTCAGCCGGCCGGCGGGCCGAGTCCGACTAGTGCGGTGGATTATCCCAGCCGGCCGGCAGGCCGAGTCCGACTAGTGCGGTGGATTATCCCAGCCGGCCGGCAGGCGGGCCGAGTCCGACAGTGCGGTGGATTATCCCTGCGTCAGCCGGCCGGCGGACCGAGTCCGACAGTGCGGTGGATTATCCCTGCGTCAGCCGGCCGGCGGGCCGAGTCCGACAGTTCGGTGGATTATCCCAGCCGGCCGGCAGGCCGAGTCCGACTAGTGCGGTGGATTATCCCAGCCGGCCGGCAGGCGGGCCGAGTCCGACTAGTGCGGTGGATTATCCCTCAGTCAGCTGGCCGGCGGGCCGAGTCCGACTAGTACGGTGGATTATCCCAGCCGGCCGGCGGGCCGAGTCCGACTAGTGCGGTGGATTATCCCAGCCGGCCGGCGGGCCGAGTCCGACTAGTGTGGTGGATCATCCCAGCCGGCCGGCGGGCAGAGTCCGACTAGTGCGGTGGATTATCCCTGCGTCAGACTGCCGGCGGGCCGAGTCCGACTAGTGCGGTGGATTATCCCAGCCGGCCGGCCGGCGGGCCGAGTCCGACTAGTGCGGTGGATTATCCCTGCGTCAGCCGGCGGTCTGAGTCCGACTAGTGCGGTGGATTATCCCTGCGTCAGCCGGCCGGCGGGCCGAGTCCGATTAGTGCGGTGGATTATCCCAGCTGGCCGGCCGGCGGGCCGAGTCCGACTAGTGCGGTGGATTATCCCTGCGTCAGCCGGCCGGCGGGCCGAGTCCGACAGTGCGGTGGATTATCCCTGCGTCAGCCGGCCGGCGGGCCGAGTCCGACTAGTGCGGTGGATTATCCCTGCGTCAGCCGGCCGGCGGGCCGAGTCCGACAGTGCGGTGGATTATCCCTGCGTCAGCCGGCCGGCAGGCCGAGTCCGACTAGTGCGGTGGATTATCCCAGCCGGCCGGCGGGCCGAGTCCGACTAGTGCGGTGGATTATCCCTGCGTCAGCCGGCCGGCGGGCTGAGTCCGACTAGTGCTGTGGGGTGGATTATCCCTGCGTCAGCCGGCCGGCAGGCCGAGTCCGACTAGTGCGGTGGATTATCCCAGCCGGCCGGCGGGCCGAGTCCGACTAGTGCGGTGGATTATCCCTGCGTCAGCCGGCCGGCGGGCCGAGTCCGACTAGTGCGGTGGATTATCCCTGCGTCAGCCTGCCGGTGGGCCGAGTCCGACTAGTGCGGTGGATTATCCCTGAGTCAGCCGGCCGGCGGGCCAAGTCCGACTAGTGCGGTGGATTATCCCAGCCGGCCGGCAGGCCGAGTCCGACAGTGCGGTGGATTATCCCTGCGTCAGCCGGCCGGCGGGCCGAGTCCGACTAGTGCGGTGGATTATCCCTGCGTCAGCCGGCCGGCGGGCAGAGGCCGACTAGTGCGGTGGATTATCCCAGCGGCAGCCGGCCGGCAAGCCGAGTCCGACTAGTGCGGTGGATTATCCCTGCGTCAGCCGGCCGGCGGGCCGAGTCCGACTAGTGCGGTGGATTATCCCAGCCGGCCGGCCGGCGGGCCGAGTCCGACTAGTGCGGTGGATTATCCCTGCGTCAGCCGGCCGGCAGGGCGAGTCCGACTAGTGCGGTGGATTATCCCAGCCGGCCGGCGGGCCGAGTCCGACTAGTGCGGGGGATTATCCCTGCGTCAGCCGGCCGGCGGGCCGAGTCCGACTAGTGCGGTGGATTATCCCAGCCGGCCGGCGGGCCGAGTCCGACTAGTGCGGTGGATTATCCCTGCGTCAGCCGGCCGGCGAGCCGAGTCCGACTAGTGCGGTGGATTATCCCAGCCGGCCGGCGGGCCGAGTCCGACTAGTGCGGTGGATTATCCCAGCCGGCCGGCGGGCCGAGTCCGACTAGTGCGGGGATTATCCCTGCGTCAGCCGGCCGGCGGGCCGAGTCCGACTAGTGCGGTGGATTATCCCAGCCGGCCGGCGGGCCGAGTCCGACTAGTGCGGTGGATTATCCCTGCGTCAGCCGGCCGGCGGGCCGAGTCCGACTAGTGCGGTGGATTATCCCAGCCGGCCGGCAGGCCGAGTCCGACTAGTGCGGTGGATTATCCCAGCTGGCCGGCAGGCGGGCCGAGTCCGACAGTGCGGTGGATTATCCCTGCGTCAGCCAGCCGGCGGGCCGAGTCCGACAGTGCGGTGGATTATCCCTGCGTCAGCCGGCCGGCGGGCCGAGTCCGACAGTTCGGTGGATTATCCCAGCCGGCCGGCAGGCCGAGTCCGACTAGTGCGGTGGATTATCCCAGCCGGCCGGCAGGCGGGCCGAGTCCGACTAGTGCGGTGGATTATCCCTCAGTCAGCTGGCCGGCGGGCCGAGTCCGACTAGTACGGTGGATTATCCCAGCCGGCCGGCGGGCCGAGTCCGACTAGTGCGGTGGATTATCCCAGCCGGCCGGCGGGCCGAGTCCGACTAGTGCGGTGGATTATCCCAGCCGGCCGGCGGGCCGAGTCCGACTAGTGCGGTGGATTATCCCTGCGTCAGCCAGCCGGCGGGCCGAGTCCGACTAGTGCGGTGTATTATCCCAGCCGGCCGGCCGGCGGGCCGAGTCCGACTAGTGCGGTGGATTATCCCTGCGTCAGCCGGCGGTCTGAGTCCGACTAGTGCGGTGGATTATCCCTGCGTCAGCCGGCCGGCGGGCCGAGTCCGACTAGTGCGGTGGATTATCCCAGCCGGCCGGCCGGCGGGCCGAGTCCGACTAGTGCGGTGGATTATCCCTGCGTCAGCCGGCCGGCGGGCCGAGTCCGACAGTGCGGTGGATTATCCCTGCGTCAGCCGGCCGGCGTGCCGAGTCCGACTAGTGCGGTGGATTATCCCTGCGTCAGCCGGCAGGCGGGCCGAGTCCGACAGTGCGGTGGATTATCCCTGCGTCAGCCGGCCGGCAGGCCGAGTCCGACTAGTGCGGTGGATTATCCCAGCCGGCCGGCGGGCCGAGTCCGACTAGTGCGGTGGATTATCCCTGCGTCAGCCGGCCGGCGGGCCGAGTCCGACTAGTGCGGTGGATTATCCCTGCGTCAGCCTGCCGGCGGGTCGAGTCCGACTAGTGCGGTGGATTATCCCTGCGTCAGCCGGCCGGCAGGCCGAGTCCGACTAGTGCGGTGGATTATCCCAGCCGGCCGGCGGGCCGAGTCCGACTAGTGCGGTGGATTATCCCTGCGTCAGCCGGCCGGCGGGCCGAGTCCGACTAGTGCGGTGGATTATCCCTGCGTCAGCCTGCCGGCGGGCCGAGTCCGACTAGTGCGGTGGATTATCCCTGAGTCAGCCGGCCGGCGGGCCAAGTCCGACTAGTGCGGTGGATTATCCCAGCCGGCCGGCAGGCCGAGTCCGACAGTGCGGTGGATTATCCCTGCGTCAGCCGGCCGGCGGGCCGAGTCCGACTAGTGCGGTGGATTATCCCTGCGTCAGCCGGCCGGCGGGCCGAGTCCGACTAGTGCTGTGGATTATCCCTGCGTCAGCCGGCCGGCGGGCCGAGTCCGACTAGTGCGGTGGATTATCCCTGCGTCAGCCGGCCGGCGGGCCGAGTCCGACTAGTGCGGTGGATTATCCCTGCATCAGCCGGCCGGCGGGCCGAGTCCGACTAGTGCGGTGGATTATCCCTGCGTCAGCCGGCCGGCGGGCCTAGTCCGACTAGTGCGGTGGATTATCCCTGCGGCAGCCGGCCGGCGGGCCGAGTCCGACTAGTGCGGTGGATTATCCCTGCGTCAGCCGGCCGGCGGGCCGAGTCCGACTAGTGCGGTGGATTATCCCAGCCAGCCGGCCGGCGGGCCGAGCCCGACTAGTGCGGTGGATTATCCCTGCGTCAGCCGGCCGGCAGGCTGAGTCCGACTAGTACGGTGGATTATCCCAGCCGGCCGGCGGGCCGAGTCCGACTAGTGCGGGGGATTATCCCTGCGTCAGCCGGCCGGCGGGCCGAGTCCGACTAGTGCGGTGGATTATCCCAGCCGGCCGGCGGGCTGAGTCCGACTAGTGCGGTGAATTATCCCAGCCGGCCGGCCGGCCGAGTCCGACTAGTGCGGTGGATTATCCCTGCGTCAGCCGGCCGGCGGGCCGAGTCCGACTAGTGCGGTGGATTATCCCTGCGTCAGCCTGCCGGCGGGCCGAGTCCGACTAGTGCGGTGGATTATCCCTGAGTCAGCCGGCCGGCGGGCCGAGTCCGACTAGTGCGGTGGATTATCCCAGCCGGCCGGCAGGCCGAGTCCGACTAGTGCGGTGGATTATCCCTGCGTCAGCCGGCCGGCGGGCCGAGTCCGACTAGTGCGGTGGATTATCCCAGCCGGCCGGCAGGCCGAGTCCGACTAGTGCGGTAGATTATCCCAGCCGGCCGGCAGGCCGAGTCCGACTAGTGCGGTGGATTATCCCTGCGTCAGCCGGCCGGCGGGCTGAGTCCGACTAGTGCGGTGGATTATCCCTGCGTCAGCCGGCCCACGGGCCGAGTCCGACTAGTGCGGTGGATTATCCCTGCGTCAGCCTGCCGGCGGGCCGAGTCCGACTAGTGCGGTGGATTATCCCAGCCGGCCGGCCGGCGGGGCCGAGTCCGACTAGTGCGGTGGATTATCCCAGCCGGCCGGCGGACCGAGTCCGACTAGTGCGGTGGATTATCCCAGCCGGCCGGCGGGCCGAGTCCGACTAGTGCGGTGGATTATCCCTGAGTCAGCCGGCCGGCGGGCCGAGTCCGACTAGTGCGGTGGATTATCCCTGCGTCAGCCGGCCGGCGGGCCGAGTCCGACTAGTGCGGTGGATTATCCCTGCGTTAGCCGGCCGGCGGGCCGAGTCCGACTAGTGCGGTGGTTTATCCCAGCCGGCCGGCCAGCGGGCCGAGTCCGACTAGTACGGTGGATTATCCCAGCCGGCCGGCGGGCCGAGTCCGACTAGTGCGGTGGATTATCCCTGCGTCAGCCGGCCGGCGGGCCGAGTCTGACTAGTGCGGTGGATTATCCCTGAGTCAGCCGGCCGGCGAACCGAGTCCGACTAGTGCGGTGGATTATCCCAGCCGGCCGGCCGGCCGGCCGAGTCCGACTAGTGCGGTGGATTATCCCAGCCTGCCGGCGGGCCGAGTCCGACTAGTGCGGTGGATTATCCCTCAGTCAGCTGGCCGGCGGGCCGAGTATGTATGTATGTATTTACTTCACGGGGCATCCACAAGTTGGCGTGGCTATTAAGCCCCGGGTCAAGTGGGGGAGTAAGACATGCAGTGAAAGAGAGCAAACAGTCACACAGCCTAAATCCTAAAACCACCAACATTCACATATGTCACGACACACACGGGTCACTGAGATCAGTCGTCTTGTTGGTGTCCGTCGTCCGTCGTCCGACTAGTACAGTGGATTATCCCAGCCGGCCGGCGGGCCGAGTCCGACTAGTGCGGTGGATTATCCCAGCCGGCCGGCTGGCCGAGTCCGACTAGTGCGGTGGATTATCCCTGCGTCAGCCTGCCGGCGGGCCGAGTCCGACTAGTGCGGTGGATTATCCCAGCCGGCCGGCCGGCGGGGCCGAGTCCGACTAGTGCGGTGGATTATCCCAGCCGGCCGGCGGGCCGAGTCCGACTAGTGCGGTGGATTATCCCAGCCGGCCGGCGGGCCGAGTCCGACTAGTGCGGTGGATTATCCCAGCCGGCCGGCCGGCGGGCCGAGTCCGACTAGTGCGGTGGATTATCCCTGCGTCAGCCGGCGGGCTGAGTCCGACTAGTGCGGTGGATTATCCCTGCGTCAGCCGGCCGGCGGGCCGAGTCCGACTAGTGCGGTGGATTATCCCAGCCGGCCGGCCGGCGGGCCGAGTCCGACTAGTGCGGTGGATTATCCCTGCGTCAGCCGGCCGGCGGGCCGAGTCCGACAGTGCGGTGGATTATCCCTGCGTCAGCCGGCCGACGGGCCGAGTCCGACGGTGCGGTGGATTATCCCTGCGTCAGCCGGCCGGCGGGCCGAGTCCGACTAGTGCGGTGGATTATCCCTGCGTCAGCCGGCCGGCGGGCCGAGTCCGACAGTGCGGTGGATTATCCCTGCGATAGCCGGCCGGCGGGCCGAGTCCGACAGTGCGGTGGATTATCCCTGCGTCAGCCGGCCGGCGGGCCGAGTCCGACTAGTGCGGTGGATTATCCCTGCGTCAGCCGGCCGGCGGGCCGAGTCCGACAGTGCGGTGGATTATCCCTGCGTCAGCCGGCCGGCGGGCCGAGTCCGACTAGCGCGGTGGATTATCCCTGCGTCAGCCGGCCGGCGGGCCGAGTCCGACTAGTGCGGTGGATTATCCCAGCCGGCCGGCGGGCCGAGTCCGACTAGTGCGGTGGATTATCCCTGCGTCAGCCGGCCGGCGGGCCGAGTCCGACTAGTGCGGTGGATTATCCCTGCGTCAGCCGGCCGGCGGGCCGAGTCCGACTAGTGCGGTGGATTATCCCTGCGTCAGCCGGCCGGCGGGCCGAGTCCGACTAGCGCGGTGGATTATCCCTGCGTCAGCCGGCCGGCGGGCCGAGTCCGACTAGTGCGGTGGATTATCCCTGCGTCAGCCGGCCGGCGGGCCGAGTCCGACTAGTACGGTGGATTATCCCAGCCGGCCGGCGGGCCGAGTCCGACTAGTGCGGTGGATTATCCCTGCATCAGCCGGCCGGCGGGCCGAGTCTGACTAGTGCGGTGGATTATCCCTGAGTCAGCCGGCCGGCGGGCCGAGTCCGACTAGTGCGGTGGATTATCCCAGCCGGCCGGCCGGCGGGCCGAGTCCGACTAGTGCGGTGGATTATCCCAGCCGGCCGGCGGGCCGAGTCCGACTAGTGCGGTGGATTATCCCTGCGACAGCCGGCCGGCGGGCCGAGTCCGACTAGTGCGGTGGATTATCCCAGCCGGCCGGCGGGCCGAGTCCGACAGTGCGGTGGATTATCCCAGCCGGCCGGCGGGCCGAGTCCGACTAGTGCGGTGGATTATCCCTGCGTCAGCCGGCGGGCCGAGTCCGACTAGTGCGGTGGATTATCCCTGCGACAGCAGGCCGGCGGGCCGAGTCCGACTAGTGCGGTGGATTATCCCTGCGTCAGCCGGCCGGCGGGCCGAGTCCGACTAGTGCGGTGGATTATCCCTGCGTCAGCCGGCCGGCGGGCCGAGTCCGAATAGTGCGGTGGATTATCCCTGCGTCAGCCGGCCGGCGGGCCGAGTCCGACTAGTGCGGTGGATTATCCCTGCGTCAGCCGGCCGGCGGGCCGAGTCCGACTAGTGCGGTGGATTATCCCTGAGTCAGCCGGCCGGCGGGCCGAGTCCGACTAGTGCGGTGGATTATCCCTGCGTCAGCCGGCCGGCGGGCCGAGTCCGACTAGTGCGGTGGATTATCCCAGCCGGCCGGCGGGCCGAGTCCGACTAGTGCGGTGGATTATCCCTGCGTCAGCCGGCCGGCGGGCCGAGCCCGACTAGTGCGGTGGATTATCCCTGCGTCAGCCGGCCGGCGGGCCGAGTCCGACTAGTGCGGTGGATTATCCCTGCGTCAGCCTGCCGGCGGGCCGAGTCCGACTAGTGCGGTGGATTATCCCTGAGTCAGCCGGCCGGCGGGCCGAGTCCGACTAGTGCGGTGGATTATCCCTGAGTCAGCCGGCCGGCGGGCCGAGTCCGACTAGTGCGGTGGATTATCCCTGCGTCAGCCGGCCGGCGGGCCGAGTCCGACTAGTGCGGTGGATTATCCCAGCCGGCCGGCCGGCGAGCCGAGTCCGACTAGTGCGGTGGATTATCCCTGAGTCAGCCGGCCGGCGGGCCGAGTCCGACTAGTGCGGTGGAATATCCCTGAGTCAGCCAGCCGGCGGGCCGAGTCCGACTAGTGCGGTGGATTATCCCTGCGTCAGCCGGCCGGCGGGCCGAGTCTGACTAGTGCGGTGGATTATCCCAGGGCCGGCGAGCCGAGTCCGACTAGTGCGGTGGATTATCCCTGCGTCAGCCGGCCGGCGGGCCGAGTCCGACTAGTGCGGTGGATTATCCCTGCGTCAGCCGGCCGGCGGGCCGAGTCCGACCTAGTGCGGTGGATTATCCCTGCGTCAGCCGGCCGGCGGGGCCGAGTCCGACTAGTGGCGGTGGATTATCCCAGCCGGCCGGCCGGCGGGCCGAGTCCGACTAGTACGGTGGATTATCCCAGCCGGCCGGCGGGCCGAGTCCGACTAGTGCCGGTGGATTATCCCTGCGTCAGCCGGTCGGCGGGCCGAGTCCGACTAGTGCGGTGGATTATCCCTGAGTCAGCCGGCCGGCGGGCCGAATCCGGACTAGTGCGGTTGATTATCCCAGCCGGCCGGCCGGCGGGGTCGAATCCGACTAGTGCGGTGGATTATCCCAGCCGGCCGGCGGGCCGAGTCCGACTAGTGCGGTGGATTATCCCTGCGACAGCCGGCCGGCGGGCCGAGTCCGACTAGTGCGGTGGATTATCCTAGCCGGCCGGCGGGCCGAGTCCGACAGTGTGGTGGATTATCCCAGCGTCAGCCGGCCGGCGGGCCGAGTCCGACTAGTGCGGTGGATTATCCCTGCGTCAGCCGGCCGGCGGGGCCGAGTCCGACTAGTGCGGTGGATTATCCCTGCGTCAGCCGGCCGGCGGGCCGAGTCCGACAGTGCGGTGGATTATCCCAGCCGGCCGGCGGGCCGAGTCCGACTAGTGCGGTGGATTATCCCTCAGTCAGCTGGCCGGCGGGCAGAGTCCGACTAGTACGGTGGATTATCCCAGCCGGCCGGCGGGCCGAGTCCGACTAGTGCGGTGGATTATCCCAGCCTGCCGGCGGGCCGAGTCCGACTAGTGCGGTGGATTATCCCAGCCGGCCGGCCGGCGGGCCGAGTCCGACTAGTGCGGTGGATTATCCCAGCCGGCCGGCGGGCCGAGTCCGACAGTGCGGTGGATTATCCCTGCGTCAGCCGGCCGGCGGGCCGAGTCCGACTAGTGCGGTGGATTATCCTGCGTCAGCCGGCCGGCGGGCCGAGTCTGACTAGTGCGGTGGATTATCCCTGAGTCAGCCGGCCGGCGGGCCGAGTCCGACTAGTGCGGTGGATTATCCCAGCCGGCCGGCCGGCGGGCCGAGTCCGACTAGTGCGGTGGATTATCCCAGCCGGCCGGCGGGCCGAGTCCGACTAGTGCGGTAGATTATCCCTGCGACAACCGGCCGGCGGGCCGAGTCCGACTAGTGTGGTGGATTATCCCAGCCGGCCGGCGGGCAGAGTCCGACTAGTGCGGTAGATTATCCCTGCGACAACCGGCCGGCGGGCCGAGTCCGACTTGTGTGGTGGATTATCCCAGCCGGCCGGCGGGCCGAGTCCGACAGTGCGGTGGATTATCCCAGCCGGCCGGCGGGCCGAGTCCGACTAGTGCGGTGGATTATCCCTGCGTCAGCCGGCGGGCCGAGTCCGACTAGTGCGGTGGATTGTCCCTGCGTCAGCCGGCCGGCGGGCCGAGTCCGACTAGTGCGGTGGATTATCCCTGCGTCAGCCGGCCGGCGGGCCGAGTCCGACTAGTGCGGTGGATTACCCCTGCGTCAGCCGGCCGGCGGGCCGAGTCCGACTAGTGCGGTGGATTATCCCAGCCGGCCGGCGGGCCGAGTCCAACTAGTGCGGTGGATTATCCCAGCCGGCCGGCCGGCGGGCCGAGTCCGACTAGTGCGGTGGATTATCCCAGCCGGCCGGCCGGCGGGCCGAGTCCGACTAGTGCGGTGGATTATCCCTGAGTCAGCCGGCCGGCGGGCCGAGTCCGACTAGTGCGGTGGATTATCCCAGCCGGCCGGCGGGCCGAGTCCGACTAGTGCGGTAGATTATCCCTGCCGGCGGGCCGAGTCCGACTAGTGCGGTGGATTATCCCAGCCGGCCGGCGGGCCGAGTCCGACTAGTGCGGAAGATTATCCCTGCGTCAGCCGGCCGACGGGCCGAGTCCGACTAGTGCGGTGGATTATCCCTGCGACAGCAGGCCGGCGGGCCGAGTCCGACTAGTGCGGTGGATTATCCCTGCGTCAGCCGGCCGGCGGGCCGAGTCCGACTAGTGCGGTGGATTATCCCTGCGTCAGCCGGCCGGCGGGCCGAGTCCGACTAGTGCGGTGGATTATCCCTGCGACAGCAGGCCGGCGGGCCGAGTCCGACCAGTGCGGTGGATTATCCCTGCTTCAGCCGGCCGGCGGGCTGAGTCCGACTAGTGCGGTGGATTATCCCTGAGTCAGCCGGCCGGCGGGCCGAGTCCGACTAGTGCGGTGGATTATCCCTGCGTCAGCCGGCCGGCGGGCCGAGTCCGACTAGTGCGGTGGATTATCCCAGCCGGCCGGCGGGCCGAGTCCGACTAGTGCGGTGGATTATCCCTGCGTCAGCCGGCCGGCGGGCCGAGTCCGACTAGTGTGGTGGATTATCCCTGCGTCAGTCGGCCGGCGGGCCGAGTCCGACTAGTGCGGTGGATTATCCCTGCGTTAGCCGGCCGGCGGGCCGAGACCGACTAGTGCGGTGGATTATCCCTGCGTCAGCCGGCCGGCGGGCCGAGTCCGACTAGTGCGGTGGATTATCCCTGCGTCAGCCGGCCGGCGGGCCGAGTCCGACTAGTGCGGTGGATTATCCCTGCGTCAGCCGGCCGGCGGGCCGAGTCCGACTAGTGCGGTGGATTATCCCTGCGTCAGCCGGCCGGCGGGCCGAGTCCGACTAGTGCGGGGAATTACCACTGCGTCAGCCGGCCGGCGGGCCGAGTCCGACTAGTGCGGTGGATTATCCCAGCCGGCCGGCGGGCCGAGTCCGACTAGTGCGGTGGATTATCCCAGCCGGCCGGCGGGCCGAGTCCGACTAGTGCGGTGGATTATCCCTGCGTCAGCCGGCCGGCGGGCCGAGTCCGACTAGTGCGGTGGATTATCCCTGCGTCAGCCTGCCGGCGGGCCGAGTCCGACTAGTGCGGTGGATTATCCCTGAGTCAGCCGGCCGGCGGGCCGAGTCCGACTAGTGCGGTGGATTATCCCAGCCGGCCGGCAGGCCGAGTCCGACTAGTGCGGTGGATTATCCCTGCGTCAGCCGGCCGGCGGGCCGAGTCCGACTAGTGCGGTGGATTATCCCAGCCGGCCGGCAGGCCGAGTCCGACTAGTGCGGTGGATTATCCCAGCCGGCCGGCAGGCCGAGTCCGACTAGTGCGGTGGATTATCCCTGCGTCAGCCGGCCGGCGGGCCGAGTCCGACTAGTGCGGTGGATTATCCCTGCGTCAGCTGGCCGGCGGGCCGAGTCCGACTAGTGCGGTGGATTATCCCTGCGTCAGCCGGCCGGCGGGCCGAGTCCGACTAGTGCGGTGGATTATCCCTGCGTCAGCCGGCCGGCGGGCCGAGTCCGACTAGTGCGGTGGATTATCCCTGCGTCAGCCGGCCGGCGGGCCGAGTCCGACTAGTGCGGTGGATTATCCCAGCCGGCCAGCCGGCGGGCCGAGTCCGACTAGTGCGGTGGATTATCCCTGCGTCAGCCGGCCGGCAGGCCGAGTCCGACTAGTGCGGTGGATTATCCCAGCCGGCCGGCGGGCCGAGTCCGACTAGTGCGGGAGATTATCCCTGCGTCAGCCGGCCGGCGGGCCGAGTCAGACTAGTGCGGTGGATTATCCCAGCCGGCCGGCGGGCCGAGTCCGACTAGTGCGGTGGATTATCCCTGCGTCAGCCGGCCGGCGGGCCGAGTCCGACTAGTGCGGTGGATTATCCCAGCCGGCCGGCGGGCCGAGTCCGACTAGTGCGGTGGATTATCCCAGCCGGCCGGCGGGCCGAGTCCGACTAGTGCGGGGGATTATCCCTGCGTCAGCCGGCCGGCGGGCCGAGTCCGACTAGTGCGGTGGATTATCCCTGCGTCAGCCGGCCGGCGAGCCGAGTCCGACTAGTGCGGTGGATTATCCCTGCGTCAGCCGGCCGGCGGGCCGAGTCCGACTAGTGCGGTGGATTATCCCTGCGTCAGCCGGCCGGCGGGCCGAGTCCGACTAGTGCGGTGGATTATCCCAGCCGGCCGGCGGGCCGAGTCCGACTAGTGCGGTGGATTATCCCAGCCGGCCGGCCGGCAGGCCGAGTCCGACTAGTGCGGTGGATTATCCCTGCGTCAGCCGGCCGGCAGGCCGAGTCTGACTAGTGCGGTGGATTATCCCAGCCGGCCGGCGGGCCGAGTCCGACTAGTGCGGGGGATTATCCCTGCGTCAGCCGGCCGACGGGCCGAGTCCGACTAGTGCGGTGGATTATCCCAGCCGGCCGGCGGGCCGAGTCCGACTAGTGCGGTGGATTATCCCTGCGTCAGCCGGCCGGCGGGCCGAGTCCGACTAGTGCGGTGGATTATCCCAGCCGGCCGGCGGGCCGAGTCCGACTAGTGCGGTGGATTATCCCAGCCGGCCGGCGGGCCGAGTCCGACTAGTGCGGGGGATTATCCCTGCGTCAGCCGGCCGGCGGGCCGAGTCCGACTAGTGCGGTGGATTATCCCAGCCGTCCGGCGGGCCGAGTCCGACTAGTGCGGTGGATTATCCCTGCGTCAGCCGGCCGGCGGGCCGAGTCCGACTAGTGCGGTGGATTATCCCAGCCGGCCGGCAGGCCGAGTCCGACTAGTGCGGTGGATTATCCCAGCCGGCCGGCAGGCGGGCCGAGTCCGACAGTGCGGTGGATTATCCCTGCGTCAGCCGGCCGGCGGACCGAGTCCGACAGTGCGGTGGATTATCCCTGCGTCAGCCGGCCGGCGGGCCGAGTCCGACAGTTCGGTGGATTATCCCAGCCGGCCGGCAGGCCGAGTCCGACTAGTGCGGTGGATTATCCCAGCCGGCCGGCAGGCGGGCCGAGTCCGACTAGTGCGGTGGATTATCCCTCAGTCAGCTGGCCGGCGGGCCGAGTCCGACTAGTACGGTGGATTATCCCAGCCGGCCGGCGGGCCGAGTCCGACTAGTGCGGTGGATTATCCCAGCCGGCCGGCGGGCCGAGTCCGACTAGTGTGGTGGATCATCCCAGCCGGCCGGCGGGCAGAGTCCGACTAGTGCGGTGGATTATCCCTGCGTCAGACTGCCGGCGGGCCGAGTCCGACTAGTGCGGTGGATTATCCCAGCCGGCCGGCCGGCGGGCCGAGTCCGACTAGTGCGGTGGATTATCCCTGCGTCAGCCGGCGGTCTGAGTCCGACTAGTGCGGTGGATTATCCCTGCGTCAGCCGGCCGGCGGGCCGAGTCCGATTAGTGCGGTGGATTATCCCAGCTGGCCGGCCGGCGGGCCGAGTCCGACTAGTGCGGTGGATTATCCCTGCGTCAGCCGGCCGGCGGGCCGAGTCCGACAGTGCGGTGGATTATCCCTGCGTCAGCCGGCCGGCGGGCCGAGTCCGACTAGTGCGGTGGATTATCCCTGCGTCAGCCGGCCGGCGGGCCGAGTCCGACAGTGCGGTGGATTATCCCTGCGTCAGCCGGCCGGCAGGCCGAGTCCGACTAGTGCGGTGGATTATCCCAGCCGGCCGGCGGGCCGAGTCCGACTAGTGCGGTGGATTATCCCTGCGTCAGCCGGCCGGCGGGCTGAGTCCGACTAGTGCTGTGGGGTGGATTATCCCTGCGTCAGCCGGCCGGCAGGCCGAGTCCGACTAGTGCGGTGGATTATCCCAGCCGGCCGGCGGGCCGAGTCCGACTAGTGCGGTGGATTATCCCTGCGTCAGCCGGCCGGCGGGCCGAGTCCGACTAGTGCGGTGGATTATCCCTGCGTCAGCCTGCCGGTGGGCCGAGTCCGACTAGTGCGGTGGATTATCCCTGAGTCAGCCGGCCGGCGGGCCAAGTCCGACTAGTGCGGTGGATTATCCCAGCCGGCCGGCAGGCCGAGTCCGACAGTGCGGTGGATTATCCCTGCGTCAGCCGGCCGGCGGGCCGAGTCCGACTAGTGCGGTGGATTATCCCTGCGTCAGCCGGCCGGCGGGCAGAGGCCGACTAGTGCGGTGGATTATCCCAGCGGCAGCCGGCCGGCAAGCCGAGTCCGACTAGTGCGGTGGATTATCCCTGCGTCAGCCGGCCGGCGGGCCGAGTCCGACTAGTGCGGTGGATTATCCCAGCCGGCCGGCCGGCGGGCCGAGTCCGACTAGTGCGGTGGATTATCCCTGCGTCAGCCGGCCGGCAGGGCGAGTCCGACTAGTGCGGTGGATTATCCCAGCCGGCCGGCGGGCCGAGTCCGACTAGTGCGGGGGATTATCCCTGCGTCAGCCGGCCGGCGGGCCGAGTCCGACTAGTGCGGTGGATTATCCCAGCCGGCCGGCGGGCCGAGTCCGACTAGTGCGGTGGATTATCCCTGCGTCAGCCGGCCGGCGAGCCGAGTCCGACTAGTGCGGTGGATTATCCCAGCCGGCCGGCGGGCCGAGTCCGACTAGTGCGGTGGATTATCCCAGCCGGCCGGCGGGCCGAGTCCGACTAGTGCGGGGATTATCCCTGCGTCAGCCGGCCGGCGGGCCGAGTCCGACTAGTGCGGTGGATTATCCCAGCCGGCCGGCGGGCCGAGTCCGACTAGTGCGGTGGATTATCCCTGCGTCAGCCGGCCGGCGGGCCGAGTCCGACTAGTGCGGTGGATTATCCCAGCCGGCCGGCAGGCCGAGTCCGACTAGTGCGGTGGATTATCCCAGCTGGCCGGCAGGCGGGCCGAGTCCGACAGTGCGGTGGATTATCCCTGCGTCAGCCAGCCGGCGGGCCGAGTCCGACAGTGCGGTGGATTATCCCTGCGTCAGCCGGCCGGCGGGCCGAGTCCGACAGTTCGGTGGATTATCCCAGCCGGCCGGCAGGCCGAGTCCGACTAGTGCGGTGGATTATCCCAGCCGGCCGGCCGGCAGGCCGAGTCCGACTAGTGCGGTGGATTATCCCTGCGTCAGCCGGCCGGCAGGCCGAGTCTGACTAGTGCGGTGGATTATCCCAGCCGGCCGGCGGGCCGAGTCCGACTAGTGCGGGGGATTATCCCTGCGTCAGCCGGCCGACGGGCCGAGTCCGACTAGTGCGGTGGATTATCCCAGCCGGCCGGCGGGCCGAGTCCGACTAGTGCGGTGGATTATCCCTGCGTCAGCCGGCCGGCGGGCCGAGTCCGACTAGTGCGGTGGATTATCCCAGCCGGCCGGCGGGCCGAGTCCGACTAGTGCGGTGGATTATCCCAGCTGGCCGGCGGGCCGAGTCCGACTAGTGCGGGGGATTATCCCTGCGTCAGCCGGCCGGCGGGCCGAGTCCGACTAGTGCGGTGGATTATCCCAGCCGTCCGGCGGGCCGAGTCCGACTAGTGCGGTGGATTATCCCTGCGTCAGCCGGCCGGCGGGCCGAGTCCGAATAGTGCGGTGGATTATCCCAGCCGGCCGGCAGGCCGAGTCCGACTAGTGCGGTGGATTATCCCAGCCGGCCGGCAGGCGGGCCGAGTCCGACAGTGCGGTGGATTATCCCTGCGTCAGCCGGCCGGCGGACCGAGTCCGACAGTGCGGTGGATTATCCCTGCGTCAGCCGGCCGGCGGGCCGAGTCCGACAGTTCGGTGGATTATCCCAGCCGGCCGGCAGGCCGAGTCCGACTAGTGCGGTAGATTATCCCAGCCGGCCGGCAGGCGGGCCGAGTCCGACTAGTGCGGTGGATTATCCCTCAGTCAGCTGGCCGGCGGGCCGAGTCCGACTAGTACGGTGGATTATCCCAGCCGGCCGGCGGGCCGAGTCCGACTAGTGCGGTGGATTATCCCAGCCGGCCGGCGGGCCGAGTCCGACTAGTGTGGTGGATCATCCCAGCCGGCCGGCGGGCAGAGTCCGACTAGTGCGGTGGATTATCCCTGCGTCAGACTGCCGGCGGGCCGAGTCCGACTAGTGCGGTGGATTATCCCAGCCGGCCGGCCGGCGGGCCGAGTCCGACTAGTGCGGTGGATTATCCCTGCGTCAGCCGGCGGTCTGAGTCCGACTAGTGCGGTGGATTATCCCTGCGTCAGCCGGCCGGCGGGCCGAGTCCGATTAGTGCGGTGGATTATCCCAGCTGGCCGGCCGGCGGGCCGAGTCCGACTAGTGCGGTGGATTATCCCTGCGTCAGCCGGCCGGCGGGCCGAGTCCGACAGTGCGGTGGATTATCCCTGCGTCAGCCGGCCGGCGGGCCGAGTCCGACTAGTGCGGTGGATTATCCCTGCGTCAGCCGGCCGGCGGGCCGAGTCCGACAGTGCGGTGGATTATCCCTGCGTCAGCCGGCCGGCAGGCCGAGTCCGACTAGTGCGGTGGATTATCCCAGCCGGCCGGCGGGCCGAGTCCGACTAGTGCGGTGGATTATCCCTGCGTCAGCCGGCCGGCGGGCTGAGTCCGACTAGTGCTGTGGGGTGGATTATCCCTGCGTCAGCCGGCCGGCAGGCCGAGTCCGACTAGTGCGGTGGATTATCCCAGCCGGCCGGCGGGCCGAGTCCGACTAGTGCGGTGGATTATCCCTGCGTCAGCCGGCCGGCGGGCCGAGTCCGACTAGTGCGGTGGATTATCCCTGCGTCAGCCTGCCGGTGGGCCGAGTCCGACTAGTGCGGTGGATTATCCCTGAGTCAGCCGGCCGGCGGGCCAAGTCCGACTAGTGCGGTGGATTATCCCAGCCGGCCGGCAGGCCGAGTCCGACAGTGCGGTGGATTATCCCTGCGTCAGCCGGCCGGCGGGCCGAGTCCGACTAGTGCGGTGGATTATCCCTGCGTCAGCCGGCCGGCGGGCAGAGGCCGACTAGTGCGATGGATTATCCCAGCGGCAGCCGGCCGGCAAGCCGAGTCCGACTAGTGCGGTGGATTATCCCTGCGTCAGCCGGCCGGCGGGCCGAGTCCGACTAGTGCGGTGGATTATCCCAGCCGGCCGGCCGGCGGGCCGAGTCCGACTAGTGCGGTGGATTATCCCTGCGTCAGCCGGCCGGCAGGGCGAGTCCGACTAGTGCGGTGGATTATCCCAGCCGGCCGGCGGGCCGAGTCCGACTAGTGCGGGGGATTATCCCTGCGTCAGCCGGCCGGCGGGCCGAGTCCGACTAGTGCGGTGGATTATCCCAGCCGGCCGGCGGGCCGAGTCCGACTAGTGCGGTGGATTATCCCTGCGTCAGCCGGCCGGCGAGCCGAGTCCGACTAGTGCGGTGGATTATCCCAGCCGGCCGGCGGGCCGAGTCCGACTAGTGCGGTGGATTATCCCAGCCGGCCGGCGGGCCGAGTCCGACTAGTGCGGGGATTATCCCTGCGTCAGCCGGCCGGCGGGCCGAGTCCGACTAGTGCGGTGGATTATCCCAGCCGGCCGGCGGGCCGAGTCCGACTAGTGCGGTGGATTATCCCTGCGTCAGCCGGCCGGCGGGCCGAGTCCGACTAGTGCGGTGGATTATCCCAGCCGGCCGGCAGGCCGAGTCCGACTAGTGCGGTGGATTATCCCAGCTGGCCGGCAGGCGGGCCGAGTCCGACAGTGCGGTGGATTATCCCTGCGTCAGCCAGCCGGCGGGCCGAGTCCGACAGTGCGGTGGATTATCCCTGCGTCAGCCGGCCGGCGGGCCGAGTCCGACAGTTCGGTGGATTATCCCAGCCGGCCGGCAGGCCGAGTCCGACTAGTGCGGTGGATTATCCCAGCCGGCCGGCAGGCGGGCCGAGTCCGACTAGTGCGGTGGATTATCCCTCAGTCAGCTGGCCGGCGGGCCGAGTCCGACTAGTACGGTGGATTATCCCAGCCGGCCGGCGGGCCGAGTCCGACTAGTGCGGTGGATTATCCCAGCCGGCCGGCGGGCCGAGTCCGACTAGTGCGGTGGATTATCCCAGCCGGCCGGCGGGCCGAGTCCGACTAGTGCGGTGGATTATCCCTGCGTCAGCCAGCCGGCGGGCCGAGTCCGACTAGTGCGGTGTATTATCCCAGCCGGCCGGCCGGCGGGCCGAGTCCGACTAGTGCGGTGGATTATCCCTGCGTCAGCCGGCGGTCTGAGTCCGACTAGTGCGGTGGATTATCCCTGCGTCAGCCGGCCGGCGGGCCGAGTCCGACTAGTGCGGTGGATTATCCCAGCCGGCCGGCCGGCGGGCCGAGTCCGACTAGTGCGGTGGATTATCCCTGCGTCAGCCGGCCGGCGGGCCGAGTCCGACAGTGCGGTGGATTATCCCTGCGTCAGCCGGCCGGCGTGCCGAGTCCGACTAGTGCGGTGGATTATCCCTGCGTCAGCCGGCAGGCGGGCCGAGTCCGACAGTGCGGTGGATTATCCCTGCGTCAGCCGGCCGGCAGGCCGAGTCCGACTAGTGCGGTGGATTATCCCAGCCGGCCGGCGGGCCGAGTCCGACTAGTGCGGTGGATTATCCCTGCGTCAGCCGGCCGGCGGGCCGAGTCCGACTAGTGCGGTGGATTATCCCTGCGTCAGCCTGCCGGCGGGTCGAGTCCGACTAGTGCGGTGGATTATCCCTGCGTCAGCCGGCCGGCAGGCCGAGTCCGACTAGTGCGGTGGATTATCCCAGCCGGCCGGCGGGCCGAGTCCGACTAGTGCGGTGGATTATCCCTGCGTCAGCCGGCCGGCGGGCCGAGTCCGACTAGTGCGGTGGATTATCCCTGCGTCAGCCTGCCGGCGGGCCGAGTCCGACTAGTGCGGTGGATTATCCCTGAGTCAGCCGGCCGGCGGGCCAAGTCCGACTAGTGCGGTGGATTATCCCAGCCGGCCGGCAGGCCGAGTCCGACAGTGCGGTGGATTATCCCTGCGTCAGCCGGCCGGCGGGCCGAGTCCGACTAGTGCGGTGGATTATCCCTGCGTCAGCCGGCCGGCGGGCCGAGTCCGACTAGTGCTGTGGATTATCCCTGCGTCAGCCGGCCGGCGGGCCGAGTCCGACTAGTGCGGTGGATTATCCCTGCGTCAGCCGGCCGGCGGGCCGAGTCCGACTAGTGCGGTGGATTATCCCTGCATCAGCCGGCCGGCGGGCCGAGTCCGACTAGTGCGGTGGATTATCCCTGCGTCAGCCGGCCGGCGGGCCTAGTCCGACTAGTGCGGTGGATTATCCCTGCGGCAGCCGGCCGGCGGGCCGAGTCCGACTAGTGCGGTGGATTATCCCTGCGTCAGCCGGCCGGCGGGCCGAGTCCGACTAGTGCGGTGGATTATCCCAGCCAGCCGGCCGGCGGGCCGAGCCCGACTAGTGCGGTGGATTATCCCTGCGTCAGCCGGCCGGCAGGCTGAGTCCGACTAGTACGGTGGATTATCCCAGCCGGCCGGCGGGCCGAGTCCGACTAGTGCGGGGGATTATCCCTGCGTCAGCCGGCCGGCGGGCCGAGTCCGACTAGTGCGGTGGATTATCCCAGCCGGCCGGCGGGCTGAGTCCGACTAGTGCGGTGAATTATCCCAGCCGGCCGGCCGGCCGAGTCCGACTAGTGCGGTGGATTATCCCTGCGTCAGCCGGCCGGCGGGCCGAGTCCGACTAGTGCGGTGGATTATCCCTGCGTCAGCCTGCCGGCGGGCCGAGTCCGACTAGTGCGGTGGATTATCCCTGAGTCAGCCGGCCGGCGGGCCGAGTCCGACTAGTGCGGTGGATTATCCCAGCCGGCCGGCAGGCCGAGTCGGACTAGTGCGGTGGATTATCCCTGCGTCAGCCGGCCGGCGGGCCGAGTCCGACTAGTGCGGTGGATTATCCCAGCCGGCCGGCAGGCCGAGTCCGACTAGTGCGGTGGATTATCCCAGCCGGCCGGCAGGCCGAGTCCGACTAGTGCGGTGGATTATCCCTGCGTCAGCCGGCCGGCGGGCTGAGTCCGACTAGTGCGGTGGATTATCCCTGCGTCAGCCGGCCCACGGGCCGAGTCCGACTAGTGCGGTGGATTATCCCTGCGTCAGCCTGCCGGCGGGCCGAGTCCGACTAGTGCGGTGGATTATCCCAGCCGGCCGGCCGGCGGGGCCGAGTCCGACTAGTGCGGTGGATTATCCCAGCCGGCCGGCGGACCGAGTCCGACTAGTGCGGTGGATTATCCCAGCCGGCCGGCGGGCCGAGTCCGACTAGTGCGGTGGATTATCCCTGAGTCAGCCGGCCGGCGGGCCGAGTCCGACTAGTGCGGTGGATTATCCCTGCGTCAGCCGGCCGGCGGGCCGAGTCCGACTAGTGCGGTGGATTATCCCTGCGTTAGCCGGCCGGCGGGCCGAGTCCGACTAGTGCGGTGGTTTATCCCAGCCGGCCGGCCAGCGGGCCGAGTCCGACTAGTACGGTGGATTATCCCAGCCGGCCGGCGGGCCGAGTCCGACTAGTGCGGTGGATTATCCCTGCGTCAGCCGGCCGGCGGGCCGAGTCTGACTAGTGCGGTGGATTATCCCTGAGTCAGCCGGCCGGCGAACCGAGTCCGACTAGTGCGGTGGATTATCCCAGCCGGCCGGCCGGCCGGCCGAGTCCGACTAGTGCGGTGGATTATCCCAGCCTGCCGGCGGGCCGAGTCCGACTAGTGCGGTGGATTATCCCTCAGTCAGCTGGCCGGCGGGCCGAGTATGTATGTATGTATTTACTTCACGGGGCATCCACAAGTTGGCGTGGCTATTAAGCCCCGGGTCAAGTGGGGGAGTAAGACATGCAGTGAAAGAGAGCAAACAGTCACACAGCCTAAATCCTAAAACCACCAACATTCACATATGTCACGACACACACGGGTCACTGAGATCAGTCGTCTTGTTGGTGTCCGTCGTCCGTCGTCCGACTAGTACAGTGGATTATCCCAGCCGGCCGGCGGGCCGAGTCCGACTAGTGCGGTGGATTATCCCAGCCGGCCGGCTGGCCGAGTCCGACTAGTGCGGTGGATTATCCCTGCGTCAGCCTGCCGGCGGGCCGAGTCCGACTAGTGCGGTGGATTATCCCAGCCGGCCGGCCGGCGGGGCCGAGTCCGACTAGTGCGGTGGATTATCCCAGCCGGCCGGCGGGCCGAGTCCGACTAGTGCGGTGGATTATCCCAGCCGGCCGGCGGGCCGAGTCCGACTAGTGCGGTGGATTATCCCAGCCGGCCGGCCGGCGGGCCGAGTCCGACTAGTGCGGTGGATTATCCCTGCGTCAGCCGGCGGGCTGAGTCCGACTAGTGCGGTGGATTATCCCTGCGTCAGCCGGCCGGCGGGCCGAGTCCGACTAGTGCGGTGGATTATCCCAGCCGGCCGGCCGGCGGGCCGAGTCCGACTAGTGCGGTGGATTATCCCTGCGTCAGCCGGCCGGCGGGCCGAGTCCGACAGTGCGGTGGATTATCCCTGCGTCAGCCGGCCGACGGGCCGAGTCCGACGGTGCGGTGGATTATCCCTGCGTCAGCCGGCCGGCGGGCCGAGTCCGACTAGTGCGGTGGATTATCCCTGCGTCAGCCGGCCGGCGGGCCGAGTCCGACAGTGCGGTGGATTATCCCTGCGATAGCCGGCCGGCGGGCCGAGTCCGACAGTGCGGTGGATTATCCCTGCGTCAGCCGGCCGGCGGGCCGAGTCCGACTAGTGCGGTGGATTATCCCTGCGTCAGCCGGCCGGCGGGCCGAGTCCGACAGTGCGGTGGATTATCCCTGCGTCAGCCGGCCGGCGGGCCGAGTCCGACTAGCGCGGTGGATTATCCCTGCGTCAGCCGGCCGGCGGGCCGAGTCCGACTAGTGCGGTGGATTATCCCAGCCGGCCGGCGGGCCGAGTCCGACTAGTGCGGTGGATTATCCCTGCGTCAGCCGGCCGGCGGGCCGAGTCCGACTAGTGCGGTGGATTATCCCTGCGTCAGCCGGCCGGCGGGCCGAGTCCGACTAGTGCGGTGGATTATCCCTGCGTCAGCCGGCCGGCGGGCCGAGTCCGACTAGCGCGGTGGATTATCCCTGCGTCAGCCGGCCGGCGGGCCGAGTCCGACTAGTGCGGTGGATTATCCCTGCGTCAGCCGGCCGGCGGGCCGAGTCCGACTAGTACGGTGGATTATCCCAGCCGGCCGGCGGGCCGAGTCCGACTAGTGCGGTGGATTATCCCTGCATCAGCCGGCCGGCGGGCCGAGTCTGACTAGTGCGGTGGATTATCCCTGAGTCAGCCGGCCGGCGGGCCGAGTCCGACTAGTGCGGTGGATTATCCCAGCCGGCCGGCCGGCGGGCCGAGTCCGACTAGTGCGGTGGATTATCCCAGCCGGCCGGCGGGCCGAGTCCGACTAGTGCGGTGGATTATCCCTGCGACAGCCGGCCGGCGGGCCGAGTCCGACTAGTGCGGTGGATTATCCCAGCCGGCCGGCGGGCCGAGTCCGACAGTGCGGTGGATTATCCCAGCCGGCCGGCGGGCCGAGTCCGACTAGTGCGGTGGATTATCCCTGCGTCAGCCGGCGGGCCGAGTCCGACTAGTGCGGTGGATTATCCCTGCGACAGCAGGCCGGCGGGCCGAGTCCGACTAGTGCGGTGGATTATCCCTGCGTCAGCCGGCCGGCGGGCCGAGTCCGACTAGTGCGGTGGATTATCCCTGCGTCAGCCGGCCGGCGGGCCGAGTCCGAATAGTGCGGTGGATTATCCCTGCGTCAGCCGGCCGGCGGGCCGAGTCCGACTAGTGCGGTGGATTATCCCTGCGTCAGCCGGCCGGCGGGCCGAGTCCGACTAGTGCGGTGGATTATCCCTGAGTCAGCCGGCCGGCGGGCCGAGTCCGACTAGTGCGGTGGATTATCCCTGCGTCAGCCGGCCGGCGGGCCGAGTCCGACTAGTGCGGTGGATTATCCCAGCCGGCCGGCGGGCCGAGTCCGACTAGTGCGGTGGATTATCCCTGCGTCAGCCGGCCGGCGGGCCGAGCCCGACTAGTGCGGTGGATTATCCCTGCGTCAGCCGGCCGGCGGGCCGAGTCCGACTAGTGCGGTGGATTATCCCTGCGTCAGCCTGCCGGCGGGCCGAGTCCGACTAGTGCGGTGGATTATCCCTGAGTCAGCCGGCCGGCGGGCCGAGTCCGACTAGTGCGGTGGATTATCCCTGAGTCAGCCGGCCGGCGGGCCGAGTCCGACTAGTGCGGTGGATTATCCCTGCGTCAGCCGGCCGGCGGGCTGAGTCCGACTAGTGCGGTGGATTATCCCAGCCGGCCGGCCGGCGAGCCGAGTCCGACTAGTGCGGTGGATTATCCCTGAGTCAGCCGGCCGGCGGGCCGAGTCCGACTAGTGCGGTGGAATATCCCTGAGTCAGCCAGCCGGCGGGCCGAGTCCGACTAGTGCGGTGGATTATCCCTGCGTCAGCCGGCCGGCGGGCCGAGTCTGACTAGTGCGGTGGATTATCCCAGCCGGCCGGCCGGCGAGCCGAGTCCGACTAGTGCGGTGGATTATCCCTGCGTCAGCCGGCCGGCGGGCCGAGTCCGACTAGTGCGGTGGATTATCCCTGCGTCAGCCGGCCGGCGGGCCGAGTCCGACTAGTGCGGTGGATTATCCCTGCGTCAGCCGGCCGGCGGGCCGAGTCCGACTAGTGCGGTGGATTATCCCAGCCGGCCGGCCGGCGGGCCGAGTCCGACTAGTACGGTGGATTATCCCAGCCGGCCGGCGGGCCGAGTCCGACTAGTGCGGTGGATTATCCCTGCGTCAGCCGGTCGGCGGGCCGAGTCCGACTAGTGCGGTGGATTATCCCTGAGTCAGCCGGCCGGCGGGCCGAATCCGACTAGTGCGGTTGATTATCCCAGCCGGCCGGCCGGCGGGTCGAATCCGACTAGTGCGGTGGATTATCCCAGCCGGCCGGCGGGCCGAGTCCGACTAGTGCGGTGGATTATCCCTGCGACAGCCGGCCGGCGGGCCGAGTCCGACTAGTGCGGTGGATTATCCTAGCCGGCCGGCGGGCCGAGTCCGACAGTGTGGTGGATTATCCCAGCGTCAGCCGGCCGGCGGGCCGAGTCCGACTAGTGCGGTGGATTATCCCTGCGTCAGCCGGCCGGCGGGCCGAGTCCGACTAGTGCGGTGGATTATCCCTGCGTCAGCCGGCCGGCGGGCCGAGTCCGACAGTGCGGTGGATTATCCCAGCCGGCCGGCGGGCCGAGTCCGACTAGTGCGGTGGATTATCCCTGAGCCAGCCGGCCGGCGGGCCGAGTCCGACTAGTGCGGTGGATTATCCCTGCGACAGCCGGCTGGCCGGCCGAGTCCGACTAGTGCGGTGGATTATCCCTGCGTCAGCCTGCCGGCGGGCCGAGTCCGACTAGTGCGGTGGATTATCCCTCAGTCAGCTGGCCGGCGGGCAGAGTCCGACTAGTACGGTGGATTATCCCAGCCGGCCGGCGGGCCGAGTCCGACTAGTGCGGTGGATTATCCCAGCCTGCCGGCGGGCCGAGTCCGACTAGTGCGGTGGATTATCCCAGCCGGCCGGCCGGCGGGCCGAGTCCGACTAGTGCGGTGGATTATCCCAGCCGGCCGGCGGGCCGAGTCCGACAGTGCGGTGGATTATCCCTGCGTCAGCCGGCCGGCGGGCCGAGTCCGACTAGTGCGGTGGATTATCCCTGCGTCAGCCGGCCGGCGGGCCGAGTCTGACTAGTGCGGTGGATTATCCCTGAGTCAGCCGGCCGGCGGGCCGAGTCCGACTAGTGCGGTGGATTATCCCAGCCGGCCGGCCGGCGGGCCGAGTCCGACTAGTGCGGTGGATTATCCCAGCCGGGCGGCGGGCCGAGTCCGACTAGTGCGGTAGATTATCCCTGCGACAACCGGCCGGCGGGCCGAGTCCGACTAGTGTGGTGGATTATCCCAGCCGGCCGGCGGGCCGAGTCCGACAGTGCGGTGGATTATCCCAGCCGGCCGGCGGGCCGAGTCCGACTAGTGCGGTGGATTATCCCTGCGTCAGCCGGCGGGCCGAGTCCGACTAGTGCGGTGGATTGTCCCTGCGTCAGCCGGCCGGCGGGCCGAGTCCGACTAGTGCGGTGGATTATCCCTGCGTCAGCCGGCCGGCGGGCCGAGTCCGACTAGTGCGGTGGATTACCCCTGCGTCAGCCGGCCGGCGGGCCGAGTCCGACTAGTGCGGTGGATTATCCCTGCGTCAGCCGGCCGGCGGGCCGAGTCCGACTAGTGCGGTGGATTATCCCTGCATCAGCCGGCCGGCGGGCCGAGTCCGACTAGTGCGGTGGATTATCCCTGCGTCAGCCGGCCGGCGGGCCTAGTCCGACTAGTGCGGTGGATTATCCCTGCGGCAGCCGGCCGGCGGGCCGAGTCCGACTAGTGCGGTGGATTATCCCTGCGTCAGCCGGCCGGCGGGCCGAGTCCGACTAGTGCGGTGGATTATCCCAGCCAGCCGGCCGGCGGGCCGAGCCCGACTAGTGCGGTGGATTATCCCTGCGTCAGCCGGCCGGCAGGCTGAGTCCGACTAGTACGGTGGATTATCCCAGCCGGCCGGCGGGCCGAGTCCGACTAGTGCGGGGGATTATCCCTGCGTCAGCCGGCCGGCGGGCCGAGTCCGACTAGTGCGGTGGATTATCCCAGCCGGCCGGCGGGCTGAGTCCGACTAGTGCGGTGAATTATCCCAGCCGGCCGGCCGGCCGAGTCCGACTAGTGCGGTGGATTATCCCTGCGTCAGCCGGCCGGCGGGCCGAGTCCGACTAGTGCGGTGGATTATCCCTGCGTCAGCCTGCCGGCGGGCCGAGTCCGACTAGTGCGGTGGATTATCCCTGAGTCAGCCGGCCGGCGGGCCGAGTCCGACTAGTGCGGTGGATTATCCCAGCCGGCCGGCAGGCCGAGTCCGACTAGTGCGGTGGATTATCCCTGCGTCAGCCGGCCGGCGGGCCGAGTCCGACTAGTGCGGTGGATTATCCCAGCCGGCCGGCAGGCCGAGTCCGACTAGTGCGGTGGATTATCCCAGCCGGCCGGCAGGCCGAGTCCGACTAGTGCGGTGGATTATCCCTGCGTCAGCCGGCCGGCGGGCCGAGTCCGACTAGTGCGGTGGATTATCCCTGCGTCAGCCGGCCGGCGGGCTGAGTCCGACTAGTGCGGTGGATTATCCCTGCGTCAGCCGGCCCACGGGCCGAGTCCGACTAGTGCGGTGGATTATCCCTGCGTCAGCCTGCCGGCGGGCCGAGTCCGACTAGTGCGGTGGATTATCCCAGCCGGCCGGCCGGCGGGGCCGAGTCCGACTAGTGCGGTGGATTATCCCAGCCGGCCGGCGGACCGAGTCCGACTAGTGCGGTGGATTATCCCAGCCGGCCGGCGGGCCGAGTCCGACTAGTGCGGTGGATTATCCCTGAGTCAGCCGGCCGGCGGGCCGAGTCCGACTAGTGCGGTGGATTATCCCTGCGTCAGCCGGCCGGCGGGCCGAGTCCGACTAGTGCGGTGGATTATCCCTGCGTTAGCCGGCCGGCGGGCCGAGTCCGACTAGTGCGGTGGTTTATCCCAGCCGGCCGGCCAGCGGGCCGAGTCCGACTAGTACGGTGGATTATCCCAGCCGGCCGGCGGGCCGAGTCCGACTAGTGCGGTGGATTATCCCTGCGTCAGCCGGCCGGCGGGCCGAGTCTGACTAGTGCGGTGGATTATCCCTGAGTCAGCCGGCCGGCGAACCGAGTCCGACTAGTGCGGTGGATTATCCCAGCCGGCCGGCCGGCCGGCCGAGTCCGACTAGTGCGGTGGATTATCCCAGCCTGCCGGCGGGCCGAGTCCGACTAGTGCGGTGGATTATCCCTCAGTCAGCTGGCCGGCGGGCCGAGTATGTATGTATGTATTTACTTCACGGGGCATCCACAAGTTGGCGTGGCTATTAAGCCCCGGGTCAAGTGGGGGAGTAAGACATGCAGTGAAAGAGAGCAAACAGTCACACAGCCTAAATCCTAAAACCACCAACATTCACATATGTCACGACACACACGGGTCACTGAGATCAGTCGTCTTGTTGGTGTCCGTCGTCCGTCGTCCGACTAGTACAGTGGATTATCCCAGCCGGCCGGCGGGCCGAGTCCGACTAGTGCGGTGGATTATCCCAGCCGGCCGGCGGGCCGAGTCCGACTAGTGCGGTGGATTATCCCTGCGTCAGCCTGCCGGCGGGCCGAGTCCGACTAGTGCGGTGGATTATCCCAGCCGGCCGGCCGGCGGGGCCGAGTCCGACTAGTGCGGTGGATTATCCCAGCCGGCCGGCGGGCCGAGTCCGACTAGTGCGGTGGATTATCCCAGCCGGCCGGCGGGCCGAGTCCGACTAGTGCGGTGGATTATCCCAGCCGGCCGGCCGGCGGGCCGAGTCCGACTAGTGCGGTGGATTATCCCTGCGTCAGCCGGCGGGCTGAGTCCGACTAGTGCGGTGGATTATCCCTGCGTCAGCCGGCCGGCGGGCCGAGTCCGACTAGTGCGGTGGATTATCCCAGCCGGCCGGCCGGCGGGCCGAGTCCGACTAGTGCGGTGGATTATCCCTGCGTCAGCCGGCCGGCGGGCCGAGTCCGACAGTGCGGTGGATTATCCCTGCGTCAGCCGGCCGGCGGGCCGAGTCCGACGGTGCGGTGGATTATCCCTGCGTCAGCCGGCCGGCGGGCCGAGTCCGACTAGTGCGGTTGATTATCCCTGCGTCAGCCGGCCGGCGGGCCGAGTCCGACAGTGCGGTGGATTATCCCTGCGATAGCCGGCCGGCGGGCCGAGTCCGACAGTGCGGTGGATTATCCCTGCGTCAGCCGGCCGGCGGGCCGAGTCCGACTAGTGCGGTGGATTATCCCTGCGTCAGCCGGCCGGCGGGCCGAGTCCGACAGTGCGGTGGATTATCCCTGCGTCAGCCGGCCGGCGGGCCGAGTCCGACTAGCGCGGTGGATTATCCCTGCGTCAGCCGGCCGGCGGGCCGAGTCCGACTAGTGCGGTGGATTATCCCAGCCGGCCGGCGGGCCGAGTCCGACTAGTGCGGTGGATTATCCCTGCGTCAGCCGGCCGGCGGGCCGAGTCCGACTAGTGCGATGGATTATCCCTGCGTCAGCCGGCCGGCGGGCCGAGTCCGACTAGTGCGGTGGATTATCCCTGCGTCAGCCGGCCGGCGGGCCGAGTCCGACTAGCGCGGTGGATTATCCCTGCGTCAGCCGGCCGGCGGGCCGAGTCCGACTAGTGCGGTGGATTATCCCTGCGTCAGCCGGCCGGCGGGCCGAGTCCGACTAGTACGGTGGATTATCCCAGCCGGCCGGCGGGCCGAGTCCGACTAGTGCGGTGGATTATCCCTGCATCAGCCGGCCGGCGGGCCGAGTCTGACTAGTGCGGTGGATTATCCCTGAGTCAGCCGGCCGGCGGGCCGAGTCCGACTAGTGCGGTGGATTATCCCAGCCGGCCGGCCGGCGGGCCGAGTCCGACTAGTGCGGTGGATTATCCCAGCCGGCCGGCGGGCCGAGTCCGACTAGTGCGGTGGATTATCCCTGCGACAGCCGGCCGGCGGGCCGAGTCCGACTAGTGCGGTGGATTATCCCAGCCGGCCGGCGGGCCGAGTCCGACAGTGCGGTGGATTATCCCAGCCGGCCGGCGGGCCGAGTCCGACTAGTGCGGTGGATTATCCCTGCGTCAGCCGGCGGGCCGAGTCCGACTAGTGCGGTGGATTATCCCTGCGACAGCAGGCCGGCGGGCCGAGTCCGACTAGTGCGGTGGATTATCCCTGCGTCAGCCGGCCGGCGGGCCGAGTCCGACTAGTGCGGTGGATTATCCCTGCGTCAGCCGGCCGGCGGGCCGAGTCCGAATAGTGCGGTGGATTATCCCTGCGTCAGCCGGCCGGCGGGCCGAGTCCGACTAGTGCGGTGGATTATCCCTGCGTCAGCCGGCCGGCGGGCCGAGTCCGACTAGTGCGGTGGATTATCCCTGAGTCAGCCGGCCGGCGGGCCGAGTCCGACTAGTGCGGTGGATTATCCCTGCGTCAGCCGGCCGGCGGGCCGAGTCCGACTAGTGCGGTGGATTATCCCAGCCGGCCGGCGGGCCGAGTCCGACTAGTGCGGTGGATTATCCCTGCGTCAGCCGGCCGGCGGGCCGAGCCCGACTAGTGCGGTGGATTATCCCTGCGTCAGCCGGCCGGCGGGCCGAGTCCGACTAGTGCGGTGGATTATCCCTGCGTCAGCCTGCCGGCGGGCCGAGTCCGACTAGTGCGGTGGATTATCCCTGAGTCAGCCGGCCGGCGGGCCGAGTCCGACTAGTGCGGTGGATTATCCCTGAGTCAGCCGGCCGGCGGGCCGAGTCCGACTAGTGCGGTGGATTATCCCTGCGTCAGCCGGCCGGCGGGCCGAGTCCGACTAGTGCGGTGGATTATCCCAGCCGGCCGGCCGGCGAGCCGAGTCCGACTAGTGCGGTGGATTATCCCTGAGTCAGCCGGCCGGCGGGCCGAGTCCGACTAGTGCGGTGGAATATCCCTGAGTCAGCCAGCCGGCGGGCCGAGTCCGACTAGTGCGGTGGATTATCCCTGCGTCAGCCGGCCGGCGGGCCGAGTCTGACTAGTGCGGTGGATTATCCCAGCCGGCCGGCCGGCGAGCCGAGTCCGACTAGTGCGGTGGATTATCCCTGCGTCAGCCGGCCGGCGGGCCGAGTCCGACTAGTGCGGTGGATTATCCCTGCGTCAGCCGGCCGGCGGGCCGAGTCCGACTAGTGCGGTGGATTATCCCTGCGTCAGCCGGCCGGCGGGCCGAGTCCGACTAGTGCGGTGGATTATCCCTGAGTCAGCCGGCCGGCGGGCCGAGTCCGACTAGTGCGGTGGATTATCCCAGCCGGCCGGCAGGCCGAGTCCGACTAGTGCGGTGGATTATCCCTGCGTCAGCCGGCCGGCGGGCCGAGTCCGACTAGTGCGGTGGATTATCCCAGCCGGCCGGCAGGCCGAGTCCGACTAGTGCGGTGGATTATCCCAGCCGGCCGGCAGGCCGAGTCCGACTAGTGCGGTGGATTATCCCTGCGTCAGCCGGCCGGCGGGCCGAGTCCGACTAGTGCGGTGGATTATCCCTGCGTCAGCCGGCCGGCGGGCTGAGTCCGACTAGTGCGGTGGATTATCCCTGCGTCAGCCGGCCCACGGGCCGAGTCCGACTAGTGCGGTGGATTATCCCTGCGTCAGCCTGCCGGCGGGCCGAGTCCGACTAGTGCGGTGGATTATCCCAGCCGGCCGGCCGGCGGGGCCGAGTCCGACTAGTGCGGTGGATTATCCCAGCCGGCCGGCGGACCGAGTCCGACTAGTGCGGTGGATTATCCCAGCCGGCCGGCGGGCCGAGTCCGACTAGTGCGGTGGATTATCCCTGAGTCAGCCGGCCGGCGGGCCGAGTCCGACTAGTGCGGTGGATTATCCCTGCGTCAGCCGGCCGGCGGGCCGAGTCCGACTAGTGCGGTGGATTATCCCTGCGTTAGCCGGCCGGCGGGCCGAGTCCGACTAGTGCGGTGGTTTATCCCAGCCGGCCGGCCAGCGGGCCGAGTCCGACTAGTACGGTGGATTATCCCAGCCGGCCGGCGGGCCGAGTCCGACTAGTGCGGTGGATTATCCCTGCGTCAGCCGGCCGGCGGGCCGAGTCTGACTAGTGCGGTGGATTATCCCTGAGTCAGCCGGCCGGCGAACCGAGTCCGACTAGTGCGGTGGATTATCCCAGCCGGCCGGCCGGCCGGCCGAGTCCGACTAGTGCGGTGGATTATCCCAGCCTGCCGGCGGGCCGAGTCCGACTAGTGCGGTGGATTATCCCTCAGTCAGCTGGCCGGCGGGCAGTGTCCGACTAGTACGGTGGATTATCCCAGCCGGCCGGCGGGCCGAGTCCGACTAGTGCGGTGGATTATCCCAGCCGGCCGGCCGGCGGGCCGAGTCCGACTAGTACGGTGGATTATCCCAGCCGGCCGGCGGGCCGAGTCCGACTAGTGCGGTGGATTATCCCTGCGTCAGCCGGTCGGCGGGCCGAGTCCGACTAGTGCGGTGGATTATCCCTGAGTCAGCCGGCCGGCGGGCCGAATCCGACTAGTGCGGTTGATTATCCCAGCCGGCCGGCCGGCGGGTCGAATCCGACTAGTGCGGTGGATTATCCCAGCCGGCCGGCGGGCCGAGTCCGACTAGTGCGGTGGATTATCCCTGCGACAGCCGGCCGGCGGGCCGAGTCCGACTAGTGCGGTGGATTATCCTAGCCGGCCGGCGGGCCGAGTCCGACAGTGTGGTGGATTATCCCAGCGTCAGCCGGCCGGCGGGCCGAGTCCGACTAGTGCGGTGGATTATCCCTGCGTCAGCCGGCCGGCGGGCCGAGTCCGACTAGTGCGGTGGATTATCCCTGCGTCAGCCGGCCGGCGGGCCGAGTCCGACAGTGCGGTGGATTATCCCAGCCGGCCGGCGGGCCGAGTCCGACTAGTGCGGTGGATTATCCCTGAGCCAGCCGGCCGGCGGGCCGAGTCCGACTAGTGCGGTGGATTATCCCTGCGACAGCCGGCTGGCCGGCCGAGTCCGACTAGTGCGGTGGATTATCCCTGCGTCAGCCTGCCGGCGGGCCGAGTCCGACTAGTGCGGTGGATTATCCCTCAGTCAGCTGGCCGGCGGGCAGTGTCCGACTAGTACGGTGGATTATCCCAGCCGGCCGGCGGGCCGAGTCCGACTAGTGCGGTGGATTATCCCAGCCTGCCGGCGGGCCGAGTCCGACTAGTGCGGTGGATTATCCCAGCCGGCCGGCCGGCGGGCCGAGTCCGACTAGTGCGGTGGATTATCCCAGCCGGCCGGCGGGCCGAGTCCGACAGTGCGGTGGATTATCCCTGCGTCAGCCGGCCGGCGGGCCGAGTCCGACTAGTGCGGTGGATTATCCCTGCGTCAGCCGGCCGGCGGGCCGAGTCTGACTAGTGCGGTGGATTATCCCTGAGTCAGCCGGCCGGCGGGCCGAGTCCGACTAGTGCGGTGGATTATCCCAGCCGGCCGGCCGGCGGGCCGAGTCCGACTAGTGCGGTGGATTATCCCAGCCGGCCGGCGGGCCGAGTCCGACTAGTGCGGTAGATTATCCCTGCGACAACCGGCCGGCGGGCCGAGTCCGACTAGTGTGGTGGATTATCCCAGCCGGCCGGCGGGCCGAGTCCGACAGTGCGGTGGATTATCCCAGCCGGCCGGCGGGCCGAGTCCGACTAGTGCGGTGGATTATCCCTGCGTCAGCCGGCGGGCCGAGTCCGACTAGTGCGGTGGATTGTCCCTGCGTCAGCCGGCCGGCGGGCCGAGTCCGACTAGTGCGGTGGATTATCCCTGCGTCAGCCGGCCGGCGGGCCGAGTCCGACTAGTGCGGTGGATTACCCCTGCGTCAGCCGGCCGGCGGGCCGAGTCCGACTAGTGCGGTGGATTATCCCAGCCGGCCGGCGGGCCGAGTCCGACTAGTGCGGTGGATTATCCCAGCCGGCCGGCCGGCGGGCCGAGTCCGACTAGTGCGGTGGATTATCCCAGCCGGCCGGCCGGCGGGCCGAGTCCGACTAGTGCGGTGGATTATCCCTGAGTCAGCCGGCCGGCGGGCCGAGTCCGACTAGTGCGGTGGATTATCCCAGCCGGCCGGCGGGCCGTGTCCGACTAGTGCGGTAGATTATCCCTGCCGGCGGGCCGAGTCCGACTAGTGCGGTGGATTATCCCAGCCGGCCGGCGGGCCGAGTCCGACTAGTGCGGAAGATTATCCCTGCGTCAGCCGGCCGGCGGGCCGAGTCCGACTAGTGCGGTGGATTATCCCTGCGACAGCAGGCCGGCGGGCCGAGTCCGACTAGTGCGGTGGATTATCCCTGCGTCAGCCGGCCGGCGGGCCGAGTCCGACTAGTGCGGTGGATTATCCCTGCGTCAGCCGGCCGGCGGGCCGAGTCCGACTAGTGCGGTGGATTATCCCTGCGTCAGCCTGCCGGCGGGCCGAGTCTGACTAGTGCGGTGGATTATCCCAGCCGGCCGGCGGGCCGAGTCCGACTAGTGCGGTGGATTATCCCTGCGTCAGCCGGCCGGCGGGCCGAGTCCGACTAGTGCGGTGGATTATCCCAGCCGGCCGGCGGGCCGAGTCCGACTAGTGCGGTGGAATATCCCTGCGTCAGCCGGCCGGCGGGCCGAGCCCGACTAGTGCGGTGGATTATCCCTGCGTCAGCCGGCCGGCGGGCCGAGTCCGACTAGTGCGGTGGATTATCCCTGCGTCAGCCTGCCGGCGGGCCGAGTCCGACTAGTGCGGTGGATTATCCCTGAGTCAGCCGGCCGGCGGGCCGAGTCCGACTAGTGCGGTGGATTATCCCTGAGTCAGCCGGCCGGCGGGCCGAGTCCGACTAGTGCGGTGGATTATCCCTGCGTCAGCCGGCCGGCGGGCCGAGTCCGACTAGTGCGGTGGATTATCCCAGCCGGCCGGCCGGCGAGCCGAGTCCGACTAGTGCGGTGGATTATCCCTGAGTCAGCCGGCCGGCGGGCCGAGTCCGACTAGTGCGGTGGATTATCCCTGAGTCAGCCGGCCGGCGGGCCGAGTCCGACTAGTGCGGTGGATTATCCCTGCGTCAGCCGGCCGGCGGGCCGAGTCCGACTAGTGCGGTGGATTATCCCAGCCGGCCGGCCGGCGAGCCGAGTCCGACTAGTGCGGTGGATTATCCCTGCGTCAGCCGGCCGGCGGGCCGAGTCCGACTAGTGCGGTGGATTATCCCTGCGTCAGCTGGCCGGCGGGCCGAGTCCGACTAGTGCGGTGGATTATCCCTGCGTCAGCCGGCCGGCGGGCCGAGTCCGACTAGTGCGGTGGATTATCCCAGCCGGCCGGCCGGCGGGCCGAGTCCGACTAGCAGGGTGGATTATCCCAGCCGGCCGGCGGGCCGAGTCCGACTAGTGCGGTGGATTATCCCTGCGTCAGCCGGTCGGCGGGCCGAGTCCGACTAGTGCGGTGGATTATCCCTGAGTCAGCCGGCCGGCGGGCCGAATCCGACTAGTGCGGTTGATTATCCCAGCCGGCCGGCCGGCGGGTCGAATCCGACTAGTGCGGTGGATTATCCCAGCCGGCCGGCGGGCCGAGTCCGACTAGTGCGGTGGATTATCCCTGCGACAGCCGGCCGGCGGGCCGAGTCCGACTAGTGCGGTGGATTATCCCAGCCGGCCGGCGGGCCGAGTCCGACTAGTGCGGTGGATTATCCCTGCGTCAGCCGGCCGGCGGGCCGAGTCCGACTAGTGCGGTGGATTATCCCTGCGACAGCAGGCCGGCGGGCCGAGTCCGACTAGTGCGGTGGATTATCCCTGCTTCAGCCGGCCGGCGGGCTGAGTCCGACTAGTGCGGTGGATTATCCCTGAGTCAGCCGGCCGGCGGGCCGAGTCCGACTAGTGCGGTGGATTATCCCTGCGTCAGCCGGCCGGCGGGCCGAGTCCGACAGTGCGGTGGATTATCCCTGCGTCAGCCGGCCGGCGGGCCGAGTCCGACTAGTGCGGTGGATTATCCCTGCGACAGCCGGCCGGCGGGCCGAGTCCGACTAGTGCGGTGGATTATCCCAGCCGGCCGGCGGGCCGAGTCCGACAGTGCGGTGGATTATCCCAGCCGGCCGGCGGGCCGAGTCCGACTAGTGCGGTGGATTATCCCTGCGTCAGCCGGCGGGCCGAGTCCGACTAGTGCGGTGGAATATCCCTGCGACAGCAGGCCGGCGGGCCGAGTCCGACTAGTGCGGTGGATTATCCCTGCGTCAGCCGGCCGGCGGGCCGAGTCCGACTAGTGCGGTGGATTATCCCTGCGTCAGCCGGCCGGCGGGCCGAATCCGACTAGTGCGGTGGATTATCCCTGCGTCAGCCGGCCGGCGGGCCGAGTCCGACTAGTGCGGTGGATTATCCCTGCGTCAGCCGGCCGGCGGGCCGAGTCCGACTAGTGCGGTGGATTATCCCTGAGTCAGCCGGCCGGCGGGCCGAGTCCGACTAGTGCGGTGGATTATCCCTGCGTCAGCCGGCCGGCGGGCCGAGTCCGACTAGTGCGGTGGATTATCCCAGCCGGCCGGCGGGCCGAGTCCGACTAGTGCGGTGGAATATCCCTGCGTAAGCCGGCCGGCGGGCCGAGCCCGACTAGTGCGGTGGATTATCCCTGCGTCAGCCGGCCGGCGGGCCGAGTCCGACTAGTGCGGTGGATTATCCCTGCGTCAGCCTGCCGGCGGGCCGAGTCCGACTAGTGCGGTGGATTATCCCTGAGTCAGCCGGCCGGCGGGCCGAGTCCGACTAGTGCGGTGGATTATCCCTCAGTCAGCCGGCCGGCGGGCCGAGTCCGACTAGTGCGGTGGATTATCCCTGCGTCAGCCGGCCGGCGGGCCGAGTCCGACTAGTGCGGTGGATTATCCCAGCCGGCCGGCCGGCGAGCCGAGTCCGACTAGTGCGGTGGATTATCCCTGAGTCAGCCGGCCGGCGGGCCGAGTCCGACTAGTGCGGTGGATTATCCCAGAGTCAGCCGGCCGGCGGGCCGAGTCCGACTAGTGCGGTGGATTATCCCTGCGTCAGCCGGCCGGCGGGCCGAGTCCGACTAGTGCGGTGGATTATCCCAGCCGGCCGGCCGGCGAGCCGAGTCCGACTAGTGCGGTGGATTATCCCTGCGTCAGCCGGCCGGCGGGCCGAGTCCGACTAGTGCGGTGGATTATCCCTGCGTCAGCCGGCCGGCGGGCCGAGTCCGACTAGTGCGGTGGATTATCCCAGCCGGCCGGCCGGCGGGCCGAGTCCGACTAGTAGGGTGGATTATCCCAGCCGGCCGGCGGGCCGAGTCCGACTAGTGCGGTGGATTATCCCTGCGTCAGCCGGTCGGCGGGCCGAGTCCGACTAGTGCGGTGGATTATCCCTGAGTCAGCCGGCCGGCGGGCCGAATCCGACTAGTGCGGTTGATTATCCCAGCCGGCCGGCCGGCGGGTCGAATCCGACTAGTGCGGTGGATTATCCCAGCCGGCCGGCGGGCCGAGTCCGACTAGTGCGGTGGATTATCCCTGCGACAGCCGGCCGGCGGGCCGAGTCCGACTAGTGCGGTGGATTATCCTAGCCGGCCGGCGGGCCGAGTCCGACAGTGCGGTGGATTATCCCAGCGTCAGCCGGCCGGCGGGCCGAGTCCGACTAGTGCGGTGGATTATCCCTGCGTCAGCCGGCCGGCGGGCCGAGTCCGACTAGTGCGGTGGATTATCCCTGCGTCAGCCGGCCGGCGGGCCGAGTCCGACAGTGCGGTGGATTATCCCAGCCGGCCGGCGGGCCGAGTCCGACTAGTGCGGTGGATTATCCCTGAGCCAGCCGGCCGGCGGGCCGAGTCCGACTAGTGCGGTGGATTATCCCTGCGACAGCCGGCTGGCCGGCCGAGTCCGACTAGTGCGGTGGATTATCCCTGCGTCAGCCTGCCGGCGGGCCGAGTCCGACTAGTGCGGTGGATTATCCCTCAGTCAGCTGGCCGGCGGGCCGAGTCCGACTAGTACGGTGGATTATCCCAGCCGGCCGGCGGGCCGAGTCCGACTAGTGCGGTGGATTATCCCAGCCTGCCGGCGGGCCGAGTCCGACTAGTGCGGTGGATTATCCCAGCCGGCCGGCCGGCGGGCCGAGTCCGACTAGTGCGGTGGATTATCCCAGCCGGCCGGCGGGCCGAGTCCGACTAGTGCGGTGGATTATCCCTGCGTCAGCCTGCCGGCGGGCCGAGTCCGACTAGTGCGGTGGATTATCTCAGCCGGCCGGCCGGCGGGTCGAGTCCGACTAGTGCGGTGGATTATCCCTGCGTCAGCCGGCCGGCGGGCCGAGTCCGACAGTGCGGTGGATTATCCCTGCGTCAGCCGGCCGGCGGGCCGAGTCCGACTAGTGCGGTGGATTATCCCTGCGTCAGCCGGCCGTCGGGCCGAGTCCGACAGTGCGGTGGGTTATCCCTGCGTCAGCCGGCCGGCGGGCCGAGTCCGACAGTGCGGTGGATTATCCCTGCGTCAGCCGGCCGTCGGGCCGAGTCCGACTAGTGCGGTGGATTATCCCTGCGTCAGCCGGCCGGCGGGCCGAGTCCGACTAGTGCGGTGGATTATCCCTGCGTCAGCCGGCCGGCGGGCCGAGTCTGACTAGTGCGGTGGATTATCCCTGAGTCAGCCGGCCGGCGGGCCGAGTCCGACTAGTGCGGTGGATTATCCCAGCCGGCCGGCCGGCGGGCCGAGACCGATTAGTGCGGTGGATTATCCCAGCCGGCCGGCGGGCAGAGTCCGACTAGTGCGGTAGATTATCCCTGCGACAACCGGCCGGCGGGCCGAGTCCGACTTGTGTGGTGGATTATCCCAGCCGGCCGGCGGGCCGAGTCCGACAGTGCGGTGGATTATCCCAGCCGGCCGGCGGGCCGAGTCCGACTAGTGCGGTGGATTATCCCTGCGTCAGCCGGCGGGCCGAGTCCGACTAGTGCGGTGGATTGTCCCTGCGTCAGCCGGCCGGCGGGCCGAGTCCGACTAGTGCGGTGGATTATCCCTGCGTCAGCCGGCCGGCGGGCCGAGTCCGACTAGTGCGGTGGATTACCCCTGCGTCAGCCGGCCGGCGGGCCGAGTCCGACTAGTGCGGTGGATTATCCCAGCCGGCCGGCGGGCCGAGTCCAACTAGTGCGGTGGATTATCCCAGCCGGCCGGCCGGCGGGCCGAGTCCGACTAGTGCGGTGGATTATCCCAGCCGGCCGGCCGGCGGGCCGAGTCCGACTAGTGCGGTGGATTATCCCTGAGTCAGCCGGCCGGCGGGCCGAGTCCGACTAGTGCGGTGGATTATCCCAGCCGGCCGGCGGGCCGAGTCCGACTAGTGCGGTAGATTATCCCTGCCGGCGGGCCGAGTCCGACTAGTGCGGTGGATTATCCCAGCCGGCCGGCGGGCCGAGTCCGACTAGTGCGGAAGATTATCCCTGCGTCAGCCGGCCGACGGGCCGAGTCCGACTAGTGCGGTGGATTATCCCTGCGACAGCAGGCCGGCGGGCCGAGTCCGACTAGTGCGGTGGATTATCCCTGCGTCAGCCGGCCGGCGGGCCGAGTCCGACTAGTGCGGTGGATTATCCCTGCGTCAGCCGGCCGGCGGGCCGAGTCCGACTAGTGCGGTGGATTATCCCTGCGTCAGCCTGCCGGCGGGCCGAGTCTGACTAGTGCGGTGGATTATCCCAGCCGGCCGGCGGGCCGAGTCCGACTAGTGCGGTGGATTATCCCTGCGTCAGCCGGCCGGCGGGCCGAGTCCGACTAGTGCGGTGGATTATCCCTGCGACAGCAGGCCGGCGGGCCGAGTCCGACCAGTGCGGTGGATTATCCCTGCTTCAGCCGGCCGGCGGGCTGAGTCCGACTAGTGCGGTGGATTATCCCTGAGTCAGCCGGCCGGCGGGCCGAGTCCGACTAGTGCGGTGGATTATCCCTGCGTCAGCCGGCCGGCGGGCCGAGTCCGACTAGTGCGGTGGATTATCCCAGCCGGCCGGCGGGCCGAGTCCGACTAGTGCGGTGGATTATCCCTGCGTCAGCCGGCCGGCGGGCCGAGTCCGACTAGTGTGGTGGATTATCCCTGCGTCAGCCGGCCGGCGGGCCGAGTCCGACTAGTGCGGTGGATTATCCCTGCGTTAGCCGGCCGGCGGGCCGAGACCGACTAGTGCGGTGGATTATCCCTGCGTCAGCCGGCCGGCGGGCCGAGTCCGACTAGTGCGGTGGATTATCCCTGCGTCAGCCGGCCGGCGGGCCGAGTCCGACTAGTGCGGTGGATTATCCCTGCGTCAGCCGGCCGGCGGGCCGAGTCCGACTAGTGCGGTGGATTATCCCTGCGTCAGCCGGCCGGCGGGCCGAGTCCGACTAGTGCGGGGAATTACCACTGCGTCAGCCGGCCGGCGGGCCGAGTCCGACTAGTGCGGTGGATTATCCCAGCCGGCCGGCGGGCCGAGTCCGACTAGTGCGGTGGATTATCCCAGCCGGCCGGCGGGCCGAGTCCGACTAGTGCGGTGGATTATCCCTGCGTCAGCCGGCCGGCGGGCCGAGTCCGACTAGTGCGGTGGATTATCCCTGCGTCAGCCTGCCGGCGGGCCGAGTCCGACTAGTGCGGTGGATTATCCCTGAGTCAGCCGGCCGGCGGGCCGAGTCCGACTAGTGCGGTGGATTATCCCAGCCGGCCGGCAGGCCGAGTCCGACTAGTGCGGTGGATTATCCCTGCGTCAGCCGGCCGGCGGGCCAAGTCCGACTAGTGCGGTGGATTATCCCAGCCGGCCGGCAGGCCGAGTCCGACTAGTGCGGTGGATTATCCCAGCCGGCCGGCAGGCCGAGTCCGACTAGTGCGGTGGATTATCCCTGCGTCAGCCGGCCGGCGGGCCGAGTCCGACTAGTGCGGTGGATTATCCCTGCGTCAGCTGGCCGGCGGGCCGAGTCCGACTAGTGCGGTGGATTATCCCTGCGTCAGCCGGCCGGCGGGCCGAGTCCGACTAGTGCGGTGGATTATCCCTGCGTCAGCCGGCCGGCGGGCCGAGTCCGACTAGTGCGGTGGATTATCCCTGCGTCAGCCGGCCGGCGGGCCGAGTCCGACTAGTGCGGTGGATTATCCCAGCCGGCCAGCCGGCGGGCCGAGTCCGACTAGTGCGGTGGATTATCCCTGCGTCAGCCGGCCGGCAGGCCGAGTCCGACTAGTGCGGTGGATTATCCCAGCCGGCCGGCGGGCCGAGTCCGACTAGTGCGGGGGATTATCCCTGCGTCAGCCGGCCGGCGGGCCGAGTCAGACTAGTGCGGTGGATTATCCCAGCCGGCCGGCGGGCCGAGTCCGACTAGTGCGGTGGATTATCCCTGCGTCAGCCGGCCGGCGGGCCGAGTCCGACTAGTGCGGTGGATTATCCCAGCCGGCCGGCGGGCCGAGTCCGACTAGTGCGGTGGATTATCCCAGCCGGCCGGCGGGCCGAGTCCGACTAGTGCGGGGGATTATCCCTGCGTCAGCCGGCCGGCGGGCCGAGTCTGACTAGTGCGGTGGATTATCCCTGCGTCAGCCGGCCGGCGAGCCGAGTCCGACTAGTGCGGTGGATTATCCCTGCGTCAGCCGGCCGGCGGGCCGAGTCCGACTAGTGCGGTGGATTATCCCTGCGTCAGCCGGCCGGCGGGCCGAGTCCGACTAGTGCGGTGGATTATCCCAGCCGGCCGGCGGGCCGAGTCCGACTAGTGCGGTGGATTATCCCAGCCGGCCGGCCGGCAGGCCGAGTCCGACTAGTGCGGTGGATTATCCCTGCGTCAGCCGGCCGGCAGGCCGAGTCTGACTAGTGCGGTGGATTATCCCAGCCGGCCGGCGGGCCGAGTCCGACTAGTGCGGGGGATTATCCCTGCGTCAGCCGGCCGACGGGCCGAGTCCGACTAGTGCGGTGGATTATCCCAGCCGGCCGGCGGGCCGAGTCCGACTAGTGCGGTGGATTATCCCTGCGTCAGCCGGCCGGCGGGCCGAGTCCGACTAGTGCGGTGGATTATCCCAGCCGGCCGGCGGGCCGAGTCCGACTAGTGCGGTGGATTATCCCAGCCGGCCGGCGGGCCGAGTCCGACTAGTGCGGGGGATTATCCCTGCGTCAGCCGGCCGGCGGGCCGAGTCCGACTAGTGCGGTGGATTATCCCAGCCGTCCGGCGGGCCGAGTCCGACTAGTGCGGTGGATTATCCCTGCGTCAGCCGGCCGGCGGGCCGAGTCCGACTAGTGCGGTGGATTATCCCAGCCGGCCGGCAGGCCGAGTCCGACTAGTGCGGTGGATTATCCCAGCCGGCCGGCAGGCGGGCCGAGTCCGACAGTGCGGTGGATTATCCCTGCGTCAGCCGGCCGGCGGACCGAGTCCGACAGTGCGGTGGATTATCCCTGCGTCAGCCGGCCGGCGGGCCGAGTCCGACAGTTCGGTGGATTATCCCAGCCGGCCGGCAGGCCGAGTCCGACTAGTGCGGTGGATTATCCCAGCCGGCCGGCAGGCGGGCCGAGTCCGACTAGTGCGGTGGATTATCCCTCAGTCAGCTGGCCGGCGGGCCGAGTCCGACTAGTACGGTGGATTATCCCAGCCGGCCGGCGGGCCGAGTCCGACTAGTGCGGTGGATTATCCCAGCCGGCCGGCGGGCCGAGTCCGACTAGTGTGGTGGATCATCCCAGCCGGCCGGCGGGCAGAGTCCGACTAGTGCGGTGGATTATCCCTGCGTCAGACTGCCGGCGGGCCGAGTCCGACTAGTGCGGTGGATTATCCCAGCCGGCCGGCCGGCGGGCCGAGTCCGACTAGTGCGGTGGATTATCCCTGCGTCAGCCGGCGGTCTGAGTCCGACTAGTGCGGTGGATTATCCCTGCGTCAGCCGGCCGGCGGGCCGAGTCCGATTAGTGCGGTGGATTATCCCAGCTGGCCGGCCGGCGGGCCGAGTCCGACTAGTGCGGTGGATTATCCCTGCGTCAGCCGGCCGGCGGGCCGAGTCCGACAGTGCGGTGGATTATCCCTGCGTCAGCCGGCCGGCGGGCCGAGTCCGACTAGTGCGGTGGATTATCCCTGCGTCAGCCGGCCGGCGGGCCGAGTCCGACAGTGCGGTGGATTATCCCTGCGTCAGCCGGCCGGCAGGCCGAGTCCGACTAGTGCGGTGGATTATCCCAGCCGGCCGGCGGGCCGAGTCCGACTAGTGCGGTGGATTATCCCTGCGTCAGCCGGCCGGCGGGCTGAGTCCGACTAGTGCTGTGGGGTGGATTATCCCTGCGTCAGCCGGCCGGCAGGCCGAGTCCGACTAGTGCGGTGGATTATCCCAGCCGGCCGGCGGGCCGAGTCCGACTAGTGCGGTGGATTATCCCTGCGTCAGCCGGCCGGCGGGCCGAGTCCGACTAGTGCGGTGGATTATCCCTGCGTCAGCCTGCCGGTGGGCCGAGTCCGACTAGTGCGGTGGATTATCCCTGAGTCAGCCGGCCGGCGGGCCAAGTCCGACTAGTGCGGTGGATTATCCCAGCCGGCCGGCAGGCCGAGTCCGACAGTGCGGTGGATTATCCCTGCGTCAGCCGGCCGGCGGGCCGAGTCCGACTAGTGCGGTGGATTATCCCAGCCGGCCGGCGGGCCGAGTCCGACTAGTGCGGTGGATTATCCCAGCCGGCCGGCAGGCCGAGTCCGACTAGTGCGGTGGATTATCCCAGCCGGCCGGCGGGCCGAGTCCGACTAGTGCGGTGGATTATCCCAGCCGGCCGGCGGGCCGAGTCCGACTAGTGCGGTGGATTATCCCTGCGTCAGCCGGCCGGCGGGCCGAGTCCGACTAGTGCGGTGGATTATCCCTGCGTCAGCCTGCCGGCGGGCCGAGTCCGACTAGTGCGGTGGATTATCCCTGAGTCAGCCGGCCGGCGGGCCGAGTCCGACTAGTGCGGTGGATTATCCCAGCCGGCCGGCAGGCCGAGTCCGACTAGTGCGGTGGATTATCCCTGCGTCAGCCGGCCGGCGGGCCAAGTCCGACTAGTGCGGTGGATTATCCCAGCCGGCCGGCAGGCCGAGTCCGACTAGTGCGGTGGATTATCCCAGCCGGCCGGCAGGCCGAGTCCGACTAGTGCGGTGGATTATCCCTGCGTCAGCCGGCCGGCGGGCCGAGTCCGACTAGTGCGGTGGATTATCCCTGCGTCAGCTGGCCGGCGGGCCGAGTCCGACTAGTGCGGTGGATTATCCCTGCGTCAGCCGGCCGGCGGGCCGAGTCCGACTAGTGCGGTGGATTATCCCTGCGTCAGCCGGCCGGCGGGCCGAGTCCGACTAGTGCGGTGGATTATCCCTGCGTCAGCCGGCCGGCGGGCCGAGTCCGACTAGTGCGGTGGATTATCCCAGCCGGCCAGCCGGCGGGCCGAGTCCGACTAGTGCGGTGGATTATCCCTGCGTCAGCCGGCCGGCAGGCCGAGTCCGACTAGTGCGGTGGATTATCCCAGCCGGCCGGCGGGCCGAGTCCGACTAGTGCGGGGGATTATCCCTGCGTCAGCCGGCCGGCGGGCCGAGTCAGACTAGTGCGGTGGATTATCCCAGCCGGCCGGCGGGCCGAGTCCGACTAGTGCGGTGGATTATCCCTGCGTCAGCCGGCCGGCGGGCCGAGTCCGACTAGTGCGGTGGATTATCCCAGCCGGCCGGCGGGCCGAGTCCGACTAGTGCGGTGGATTATCCCAGCCGGCCGGCGGGCCGAGTCCGACTAGTGCGGGGGATTATCCCTGCGTCAGCCGGCCGGCGGGCCGAGTCTGACTAGTGCGGTGGATTATCCCTGCGTCAGCCGGCCGGCGAGCCGAGTCCGACTAGTGCGGTGGATTATCCCTGCGTCAGCCGGCCGGCGGGCCGAGTCCGACTAGTGCGGTGGATTATCCCTGCGTCAGCCGGCCGGCGGGCCGAGTCCGACTAGTGCGGTGGATTATCCCAGCCGGCCGGCGGGCCGAGTCCGACTAGTGCGGTGGATTATCCCAGCCGGCCGGCCGGCAGGCCGAGTCCGACTAGTGCGGTGGATTATCCCTGCGTCAGCCGGCCGGCAGGCCGAGTCTGACTAGTGCGGTGGATTATCCCAGCCGGCCGGCGGGCCGAGTCCGACTAGTGCGGGGGATTATCCCTGCGTCAGCCGGCCGACGGGCCGAGTCCGACTAGTGCGGTGGATTATCCCAGCCGGCCGGCGGGCCGAGTCCGACTAGTGCGGTGGATTATCCCTGCGTCAGCCGGCCGGCGGGCCGAGTCCGACTAGTGCGGTGGATTATCCCAGCCGGCCGGCGGGCCGAGTCCGACTAGTGCGGTGGATTATCCCAGCCGGCCGGCGGGCCGAGTCCGACTAGTGCGGGGGATTATCCCTGCGTCAGCCGGCCGGCGGGCCGAGTCCGACTAGTGCGGTGGATTATCCCAGCCGTCCGGCGGGCCGAGTCCGACTAGTGCGGTGGATTATCCCTGCGTCAGCCGGCCGGCGGGCCGAGTCCGACTAGTGCGGTGGATTATCCCAGCCGGCCGGCAGGCCGAGTCCGACTAGTGCGGTGGATTATCCCAGCCGGCCGGCAGGCGGGCCGAGTCCGACAGTGCGGTGGATTATCCCTGCGTCAGCCGGCCGGCGGACCGAGTCCGACAGTGCGGTGGATTATCCCTGCGTCAGCCGGCCGGCGGGCCGAGTCCGACAGTTCGGTGGATTATCCCAGCCGGCCGGCAGGCCGAGTCCGACTAGTGCGGTGGATTATCCCAGCCGGCCGGCAGGCGGGCCGAGTCCGACTAGTGCGGTGGATTATCCCTCAGTCAGCTGGCCGGCGGGCCGAGTCCGACTAGTACGGTGGATTATCCCAGCCGGCCGGCGGGCCGAGTCCGACTAGTGCGGTGGATTATCCCAGCCGGCCGGCGGGCCGAGTCCGACTAGTGTGGTGGATCATCCCAGCCGGCCGGCGGGCAGAGTCCGACTAGTGCGGTGGATTATCCCTGCGTCAGACTGCCGGCGGGCCGAGTCCGACTAGTGCGGTGGATTATCCCAGCCGGCCGGCCGGCGGGCCGAGTCCGACTAGTGCGGTGGATTATCCCTGCGTCAGCCGGCGGTCTGAGTCCGACTAGTGCGGTGGATTATCCCTGCGTCAGCCGGCCGGCGGGCCGAGTCCGATTAGTGCGGTGGATTATCCCAGCTGGCCGGCCGGCGGGCCGAGTCCGACTAGTGCGGTGGATTATCCCTGCGTCAGCCGGCCGGCGGGCCGAGTCCGACAGTGCGGTGGATTATCCCTGCGTCAGCCGGCCGGCGGGCCGAGTCCGACTAGTGCGGTGGATTATCCCTGCGTCAGCCGGCCGGCGGGCCGAGTCCGACAGTGCGGTGGATTATCCCTGCGTCAGCCGGCCGGCAGGCCGAGTCCGACTAGTGCGGTGGATTATCCCAGCCGGCCGGCGGGCCGAGTCCGACTAGTGCGGTGGATTATCCCTGCGTCAGCCGGCCGGCGGGCTGAGTCCGACTAGTGCTGTGGGGTGGATTATCCCTGCGTCAGCCGGCCGGCAGGCCGAGTCCGACTAGTGCGGTGGATTATCCCAGCCGGCCGGCGGGCCGAGTCCGACTAGTGCGGTGGATTATCCCTGCGTCAGCCGGCCGGCGGGCCGAGTCCGACTAGTGCGGTGGATTATCCCTGCGTCAGCCTGCCGGTGGGCCGAGTCCGACTAGTGCGGTGGATTATCCCTGAGTCAGCCGGCCGGCGGGCCAAGTCCGACTAGTGCGGTGGATTATCCCAGCCGGCCGGCAGGCCGAGTCCGACAGTGCGGTGGATTATCCCTGCGTCAGCCGGCCGGCGGGCCGAGTCCGACTAGTGCGGTGGATTATCCCTGCGTCAGCCGGCCGGCGGGCAGAGGCCGACTAGTGCGGTGGATTATCCCAGCGGCAGCCGGCCGGCAAGCCGAGTCCGACTAGTGCGGTGGATTATCCCTGCGTCAGCCGGCCGGCGGGCCGAGTCCGACTAGTGCGGTGGATTATCCCAGCCGGCCGGCCGGCGGGCCGAGTCCGACTAGTGCGGTGGATTATCCCTGCGTCAGCCGGCCGGCAGGGCGAGTCCGACTAGTGCGGTGGATTATCCCAGCCGGCCGGCGGGCCGAGTCCGACTAGTGCGGGGGATTATCCCTGCGTCAGCCGGCCGGCGGGCCGAGTCCGACTAGTGCGGTGGATTATCCCAGCCGGCCGGCGGGCCGAGTCCGACTAGTGCGGTGGATTATCCCTGCGTCAGCCGGCCGGCGAGCCGAGTCCGACTAGTGCGGTGGATTATCCCAGCCGGCCGGCGGGCCGAGTCCGACTAGTGCGGTGGATTATCCCAGCCGGCCGGCGGGCCGAGTCCGACTAGTGCGGGGATTATCCCTGCGTCAGCCGGCCGGCGGGCCGAGTCCGACTAGTGCGGTGGATTATCCCAGCCGGCCGGCGGGCCGAGTCCGACTAGTGCGGTGGATTATCCCTGCGTCAGCCGGCCGGCGGGCCGAGTCCGACTAGTGCGGTGGATTATCCCAGCCGGCCGGCAGGCCGAGTCCGACTAGTGCGGTGGATTATCCCAGCTGGCCGGCAGGCGGGCCGAGTCCGACAGTGCGGTGGATTATCCCTGCTTCAGCCAGCCGGCGGGCCGAGTCCGACAGTGCGGTGGATTATCCCTGCGTCAGCCGGCCGGCGGGCCGAGTCCGACAGTTCGGTGGATTATCCCAGCCGGCCGGCAGGCCGAGTCCGACTAGTGCGGTGGATTATCCCAGCCGGCCGGCAGGCGGGCCGAGTCCGACTAGTGCGGTGGATTATCCCTCAGTCAGCTGGCCGGCGGGCCGAGTCCGACTAGTACGGTGGATTATCCCAGCCGGCCGGCGGGCCGAGTCCGACTAGTGCGGTGGATTATCCCAGCCGGCCGGCGGGCCGAGTCCGACTAGTGCGGTGGATTATCCCAGCCGGCCGGCGGGCCGAGTCCGACTAGTGCGGTGGATTATCCCTGCGTCAGCCAGCCGGCGGGCCGAGTCCGACTAGTGCGGTGTATTATCCCAGCCGGCCGGCCGGCGGGCCGAGTCCGACTAGTGCGGTGGATTATCCCTGCGTCAGCCGGCGGTCTGAGTCCGACTAGTGCGGTGGATTATCCCTGCGTCAGCCGGCCGGCGGGCCGAGTCCGACTAGTGCGGTGGATTATCCCAGCCGGCCGGCCGGCGGGCCGAGTCCGACTAGTGCGGTGGATTATCCCTGCGTCAGCCGGCCGGCGGGCCGAGTCCGACAGTGCGGTGGATTATCCCTGCGTCAGCCGGCCGGCGTGCCGAGTCCGACTAGTGCGGTGGATTATCCCTGCGTCAGCCGGCAGGCGGGCCGAGTCCGACAGTGCGGTGGATTATCCCTGCGTCAGCCGGCCGGCAGGCCGAGTCCGACTAGTGCGGTGGATTATCCCAGCCGGCCGGCGGGCCGAGTCCGACTAGTGCGGTGGATTATCCCTGCGTCAGCCGGCCGGCGGGCCGAGTCCGACTAGTGCGGTGGATTATCCCTGCGTCAGCCTGCCGGCGGGTCGAGTCCGACTAGTGCGGTGGATTATCCCTGCGTCAGCCGGCCGGCAGGCCGAGTCCGACTAGTGCGGTGGATTATCCCAGCCGGCCGGCGGGCCGAGTCCGACTAGTGCGGTGGATTATCCCTGCGTCAGCCGGCCGGCGGGCCGAGTCCGACTAGTGCGGTGGATTATCCCTGCGTCAGCCTGCCGGCGGGCCGAGTCCGACTAGTGCGGTGGATTATCCCTGAGTCAGCCGGCCGGCGGGCCAAGTCCGACTAGTGCGGTGGATTATCCCAGCCGGCCGGCAGGCCGAGTCCGACAGTGCGGTGGATTATCCCTGCGTCAGCCGGCCGGCGGGCCGAGTCCGACTAGTGCGGTGGATTATCCCTGCGTCAGCCGGCCGGCGGGCCGAGTCCGACTAGTGCTGTGGATTATCCCTGCGTCAGCCGGCCGGCGGGCCGAGTCCGACTAGTGCGGTGGATTATCCCTGCGTCAGCCGGCCGGCGGGCCGAGTCCGACTAGTGCGGTGGATTATCCCTGCATCAGCCGGCCGGCGGGCCGAGTCCGACTAGTGCGGTGGATTATCCCTGCGTCAGCCGGCCGGCGGGCCTAGTCCGACTAGTGCGGTGGATTATCCCTGCGGCAGCCGGCCGGCGGGCCGAGTCCGACTAGTGCGGTGGATTATCCCTGCGTCAGCCGGCCGGCGGGCCGAGTCCGACTAGTGCGGTGGATTATCCCAGCCAGCCGGCCGGCGGGCCGAGCCCGACTAGTGCGGTGGATTATCCCTGCGTCAGCCGGCCGGCAGGCTGAGTCCGACTAGTACGGTGGATTATCCCAGCCGGCCGGCGGGCCGAGTCCGACTAGTGCGGGGGATTATCCCTGCGTCAGCCGGCCGGCGGGCCGAGTCCGACTAGTGCGGTGGATTATCCCAGCCGGCCGGCGGGCTGAGTCCGACTAGTGCGGTGAATTATCCCAGCCGGCCGGCCGGCCGAGTCCGACTAGTGCGGTGGATTATCCCTGCGTCAGCCGGCCGGCGGGCCGAGTCCGACTAGTGCGGTGGATTATCCCTGCGTCAGCCTGCCGGCGGGCCGAGTCCGACTAGTGCGGTGGATTATCCCTGAGTCAGCCGGCCGGCGGGCCGAGTCCGACTAGTGCGGTGGATTATCCCAGCCGGCCGGCAGGCCGAGTCCGACTAGTGCGGTGGATTATCCCTGCGTCAGCCGGCCGGCGGGCCGAGTCCGACTAGTGCGGTGGATTATCCCAGCCGGCCGGCAGGCCGAGTCCGACTAGTGCGGTGGATTATCCCAGCCGGCCGGCAGGCCGAGTCCGACTAGTGCGGTGGATTATCCCTGCGTCAGCCGGCCGGCGGGCTGAGTCCGACTAGTGCGGTGGATTATCCCTGCGTCAGCCGGCCCACGGGCCGAGTCCGACTAGTGCGGTGGATTATCCCTGCGTCAGCCTGCCGGCGGGCCGAGTCCGACTAGTGCGGTGGATTATCCCAGCCGGCCGGCCGGCGGGGCCGAGTCCGACTAGTGCGGTGGATTATCCCAGCCGGCCGGCGGACCGAGTCCGACTAGTGCGGTGGATTATCCCAGCCGGCCGGCGGGCCGAGTCCGACTAGTGCGGTGGATTATCCCTGAGTCAGCCGGCCGGCGGGCCGAGTCCGACTAGTGCGGTGGATTATCCCTGCGTCAGCCGGCCGGCGGGCCGAGTCCGACTAGTGCGGTGGATTATCCCTGCGTTAGCCGGCCGGCGGGCCGAGTCCGACTAGTGCGGTGGTTTATCCCAGCCGGCCGGCCAGCGGGCCGAGTCCGACTAGTACGGTGGATTATCCCAGCCGGCCGGCGGGCCGAGTCCGACTAGTGCGGTGGATTATCCCTGCGTCAGCCGGCCGGCGGGCCGAGTCTGACTAGTGCGGTGGATTATCCCTGAGTCAGCCGGCCGGCGAACCGAGTCCGACTAGTGCGGTGGATTATCCCAGCCGGCCGGCCGGCCGGCCGAGTCCGACTAGTGCGGTGGATTATCCCAGCCTGCCGGAGGGCCGAGTCCGACTAGTGCGGTGGATTATCCCTCAGTCAGCTGGCCGGCGGGCCGAGTATGTATGTATGTATTTACTTCACGGGGCATCCACAAGTTGGCGTGGCTATTAAGCCCCGGGTCAAGTGGGGGAGTAAGACATGCAGTGAAAGAGAGCAAACAGTCACACAGCCTAAATCCTAAAACCACCAACATTCACATATGTCACGACACACACGGGTCACTGAGATCAGTCGTCTTGTTGGTGTCCGTCGTCCGTCGTCCGACTAGTACAGTGGATTATCCCAGCCGGCCGGCGGGCCGAGTCCGACTAGTGCGGTGGATTATCCCAGCCGGCCGGCTGGCCGAGTCCGACTAGTGCGGTGGATTATCCCTGCGTCAGCCTGCCGGCGGGCCGAGTCCGACTAGTGCGGTGGATTATCCCAGCCGGCCGGCGGGCCGAGTCCGACTAGTGCGGTGGATTATCCCAGCCGGCCGGCGGGCCGAGTCCGACTAGTGCGGTGGATTATCCCAGCCGGCCGGCCGGCGGGCCGAGTCCGACTAGTGCGGTGGATTATCCCTGCGTCAGCCGGCGGGCTGAGTCCGACTAGTGCGGTGGATTATCCCTGCGTCAGCCGGCCGGCGGGCCGAGTCCGACTAGTGCGGTGGATTATCCCAGCCGGCCGGCCGGCGGGCCGAGTCCGACTAGTGCGGTGGATTATCCCTGCGTCAGCCGGCCGGCGGGCCGAGTCCGACAGTGCGGTGGATTATCCCTGCGTCAGCCGGCCGACGGGCCGAGTCCGACGGTGCGGTGGATTATCCCTGCGTCAGCCGGCCGGCGGGCCGAGTCCGACTAGTGCGGTGGATTATCCCTGCGTCAGCCGGCCGGCGGGCCGAGTCCGACAGTGCGGTGGATTATCCCTGCGATAGCCGGCCGGCGGGCCGAGTCCGACAGTGCGGTGGATTATCCCTGCGTCAGCCGGCCGGCGGGCCGAGTCCGACTAGTGCGGTGGATTATCCCTGCGTCAGCCGGCCGGCGGGCCGAGTCCGACAGTGCGGTGGATTATCCCTGCGTCAGCCGGCCGGCGGGCCGAGTCCGACTAGCGCGGTGGATTATCCCTGCGTCAGCCGGCCGGCGGGCCGAGTCCGACTAGTGCGGTGGATTATCCCAGCCGGCCGGCGGGCCGAGTCCGACTAGTGCGGTGGATTATCCCTGCGTCAGCCGGCCGGCGGGCCGAGTCCGACTAGTGCGGTGGATTATCCCTGCGTCAGCCGGCCGGCGGGCCGAGTCCGACTAGTGCGGTGGATTATCCCTGCGTCAGCCGGCCGGCGGGCCGAGTCTGACTAGCGCGGTGGATTATCCCTGCGTCAGCCGGCCGGCGGGCCGAGTCCGACTAGTGCGGTGGATTATCCCTGCGTCAGCCGGCCGGCGGGCCGAGTCCGACTAGTACGGTGGATTATCCCAGCCGGCCGGCGGGCCGAGTCCGACTAGTGCGGTGGATTATCCCTGCATCAGCCGGCCGGCGGGCCGAGTCTGACTAGTGCGGTGGATTATCCCTGAGTCAGCCGGCCGGCGGGCCGAGTCCGACTAGTGCGGTGGATTATCCCAGCCGGCCGGCCGGCGGGCCGAGTCCGACTAGTGCGGTGGATTATCCCAGCCGGCCGGCGGGCCGAGTCCGACTAGTGCGGTGGATTATCCCTGCGACAGCCGGCCGGCGGGCCGAGTCCGACTAGTGCGGTGGATTATCCCAGCCGGCCGGCGGGCCGAGTCCGACAGTGCGGTGGATTATCCCAGCCGGCCGGCGGGCCGAGTCCGACTAGTGCGGTGGATTATCCCTGCGTCAGCCGGCGGGCCGAGTCCGACTAGTGCGGTGGATTATCCCTGCGACAGCAGGCCGGCGGGCCGAGTCCGACTAGTGCGGTGGATTATCCCTGCGTCAGCCGGCCGGCGGGCCGAGTCCGACTAGTGCGGTGGATTATCCCTGCGTCAGCCGGCCGGCGGGCCGAGTCCGAATAGTGCGGTGGATTATCCCTGCGTCAGCCGGCCGGCGGGCCGAGTCCGACTAGTGCGGTGGATTATCCCTGCGTCAGCCGGCCGGCGGGCCGAGTCCGACTAGTGCGGTGGATTATCCCTGAGTCAGCCGGCCGGCGGGCCGAGTCCGACTAGTGCGGTGGATTATCCCTGCGTCAGCCGGCCGGCGGGCCGAGTCCGACTAGTGCGGTGGATTATCCCAGCCGGCCGGCGGGCCGAGTCCGACTAGTGCGGTGGATTATCCCTGCGTCAGCCGGCCGGCGGGCCGAGCCCGACTAGTGCGGTGGATTATCCCTGCGTCAGCCGGCCGGCGGGCCGAGTCCGACTAGTGCGGTGGATTATCCCTGCGTCAGCCTGCCGGCGGGCCGAGTCCGACTAGTGCGGTGGATTATCCCTGAGTCAGCCGGCCGGCGGGCCGAGTCCGACTAGTGCGGTGGATTATCCCTGAGTCAGCCGGCCGGCGGGCCGAGTCCGACTAGTGCGGTGGATTATCCCTGCGTCAGCCGGCCGGCGGGCCGAGTCCGACTAGTGCGGTGGATTATCCCAGCCGGCCGGCCGGCGAGCCGAGTCCGACTAGTGCGGTGGATTATCCCTGAGTCAGCCGGCCGGCGGGCCGAGTCCGACTAGTGCGGTGGAATATCCCTGAGTCAGCCAGCCGGCGGGCCGAGTCCGACTAGTGCGGTGGATTATCCCTGCGTCAGCCGGCCGGCGGGCCGAGTCTGACTAGTGCGGTGGATTATCCCAGCCGGCCGGCCGGCGAGCCGAGTCCGACTAGTGCGGTGGATTATCCCTGCGTCAGCCGGCCGGCGGGCCGAGTCCGACTAGTGCGGTGGATTATCCCTGCGTCAGCCGGCCGGCGGGCCGAGTCCGACTAGTGCGGTGGATTATCCCTGCGTCAGCCGGCCGGCGGGCCGAGTCCGACTAGTGCGGTGGATTATCCCAGCCGGCCGGCCGGCGGGCCGAGTCCGACTAGTACGGTGGATTATCCCAGCCGGCCGGCGGGCCGAGTCCGACTAGTGCGGTGGATTATCCCTGCGTCAGCCGGTCGGCGGGCCGAGTCCGACTAGTGCGGTGGATTATCCCTGAGTCAGCCGGCCGGCGGGCCGAATCCGACTAGTGCGGTTGATTATCCCAGCCGGCCGGCCGGCGGGTCGAATCCGACTAGTGCGGTGGATTATCCCAGCCGGCCGGCGGGCCGAGTCCGACTAGTGCGGTGGATTATCCCTGCGACAGCCGGCCGGCGGGCCGAGTCCGACTAGTGCGGTGGATTATCCTAGCCGGCCGGCGGGCCGAGTCCGACAGTGTGGTGGATTATCCCAGCGTCAGCCGGCCGGCGGGCCGAGTCCGACTAGTGCGGTGGATTATCCCTGCGTCAGCCGGCCGGCGGGCCGAGTCCGACTAGTGCGGTGGATTATCCCTGCGTCAGCCGGCCGGCGGGCCGAGTCCGACAGTGCGGTGGATTATCCCAGCCGGCCGGCGGGCCGAGTCCGACTAGTGCGGTGGATTATCCCTGAGCCAGCCGGCCGGCGGGCCGAGTCCGACTAGTGCGGTGGATTATCCCTGCGACAGCCGGCTGGCCGGCCGAGTCCGACTAGTGCGGTGGATTATCCCTGCGTCAGCCTGCCGGCGGGCCGAGTCCGACTAGTGCGGTGGATTATCCCTCAGTCAGCTGGCCGGCGGGCAGAGTCCGACTAGTACGGTGGATTATCCCAGCCGGCCGGCGGGCCGAGTCCGACTAGTGCGGTGGATTATCCCAGCCTGCCGGCGGGCCGAGTCCGACTAGTGCGGTGGATTATCCCAGCCGGCCGGCCGGCGGCCCGAGTCCGACTAGTGCGGTGGATTATCCCAGCCGGCCGGCGGGCCGAGTCCGACAGTGCGGTGGATTATCCCTGCGTCAGCCGGCCGGCGGGCCGAGTCCGACTAGTGCGGTGGATTATCCCTGCGTCAGCCGGCCGGCGGGCCGAGTCTGACTAGTGCGGTGGATTATCCCTGAGTCAGCCGGCCGGCGGGCCGAGTCCGACTAGTGCGGTGGATTATCCCAGCCGGCCGGCCGGCGGGCCGAGTCCGACTAGTGCGGTGGATTATCCCAGCCGGCCGGCGGGCCGAGTCCGACTAGTGCGGTAGATTATCCCTGCGACAACCGGCCGGCGGGCCGAGTCCGACTAGTGTGGTGGATTATCCCAGCCGGCCGGCGGGCCGAGTCCGACAGTGCGGTGGATTATCCCAGCCGGCCGGCGGGCCGAGTCCGACTAGTGCGGTGGATTATCCCTGCGTCAGCCGGCGGGCCGAGTCCGACTAGTGCGGTGGATTGTCCCTGCGTCAGCCGGCCGGCGGGCCGAGTCCGACTAGTGCGGTGGATTATCCCTGCGTCAGCCGGCCGGCGGGCCGAGTCCGACTAGTGCGGTGGATTACCCCTGCGTCAGCCGGCCGGCGGGCCGAGTCCGACTAGTGCGGTGGATTATCCCTGCGTCAGCCGGCCGGCGGGCCGAGTCCGACTAGTGCGGTGGATTATCCCTGCATCAGCCGGCCGGCGGGCCGAGTCCGACTAGTGCGGTGGATTATCCCTGCGTCAGCCGGCCGGCGGGCCTAGTCCGACTAGTGCGGTGGATTATCCCTGCGGCAGCCGGCCGGCGGGCCGAGTCCGACTAGTGCGGTGGATTATCCCTGCGTCAGCCGGCCGGCGGGCCGAGTCCGACTAGTGCGGTGGATTATCCCAGCCAGCCGGCCGGCGGGCCGAGCCCGACTAGTGCGGTGGATTATCCCTGCGTCAGCCGGCCGGCAGGCTGAGTCCGACTAGTACGGTGGATTATCCCAGCCGGCCGGCGGGCCGAGTCCGACTAGTGCGGGGGATTATCCCTGCGTCAGCCGGCCGGCGGGCCGAGTCCGACTAGTGCGGTGGATTATCCCAGCCGGCCGGCGGGCTGAGTCCGACTAGTGCGGTGAATTATCCCAGCCGGCCGGCCGGCCGAGTCCGACTAGTGCGGTGGATTATCCCTGCGTCAGCCGGCCGGCGGGCCGAGTCCGACTAGTGCGGTGGATTATCCCTGCGTCAGCCTGCCGGCGGGCCGAGTCCGACTAGTGCGGTGGATTATCCCTGAGTCAGCCGGCCGGCGGGCCGAGTCCGACTAGTGCGGTGGATTATCCCAGCCGGCCGGCAGGCCGAGTCCGACTAGTGCGGTGGATTATCCCTGCGTCAGCCGGCCGGCGGGCCGAGTCCGACTAGTGCGGTGGATTATCCCAGCCGGCCGGCAGGCCGAGTCCGACTAGTGCGGTGGATTATCCCAGCCGGCCGGCAGGCCGAGTCCGACTAGTGCGGTGGATTATCCCTGCGTCAGCCGGCCGGCGGGCCGAGTCCGACTAGTGCGGTGGATTATCCCTGCGTCAGCCGGCCGGCGGGCTGAGTCCGACTAGTGCGGTGGATTATCCCTGCGTCAGCCGGCCCACGGGCCGAGTCCGACTAGTGCGGTGGATTATCCCTGCGTCAGCCTGCCGGCGGGCCGAGTCCGACTAGTGCGGTGGATTATCCCAGCCGGCCGGCCGGCGGGGCCGAGTCCGACTAGTGCGGTGGATTATCCCAGCCGGCCGGCGGACCGAGTCCGACTAGTGCGGTGGATTATCCCAGCCGGCCGGCGGGCCGAGTCCGACTAGTGCGGTGGATTATCCCTGAGTCAGCCGGCCGGCGGGCCGAGTCCGACTAGTGCGGTGGATTATCCCTGCGTCAGCCGGCCGGCGGGCCGAGTCCGACTAGTGCGGTGGATTATCCCTGCGTTAGCCGGCCGGCGGGCCGAGTCCGACTAGTGCGGTGGTTTATCCCAGCCGGCCGGCCAGCGGGCCGAGTCCGACTAGTACGGTGGATTATCCCAGCCGGCCGGCGGGCCGAGTCCGACTAGTGCGGTGGATTATCCCTGCGTCAGCCGGCCGGCGGGCCGAGTCTGACTAGTGCGGTGGATTATCCCTGAGTCAGCCGGCCGGCGAACCGAGTCCGACTAGTGCGGTGGATTATCCCAGCCGGCCGGCCGGCCGGCCGAGTCCGACTAGTGCGGTGGATTATCCCAGCCTGCCGGCGGGCCGAGTCCGACTAGTGCGGTGGATTATCCCTCAGTCAGCTGGCCGGCGGGCCGAGTATGTATGTATGTATTTACTTCACGGGGCATCCACAAGTTGGCGTGGCTATTAAGCCCCGGGTCAAGTGGGGGAGTAAGACATGCAGTGAAAGAGAGCAAACAGTCACACAGCCTAAATCCTAAAACCACCAACATTCACATATGTCACGACACACACGGGTCACTGAGATCAGTCGTCTTGTTGGTGTCCGTCGTCCGTCGTCCGACTAGTACAGTGGATTATCCCAGCCGGCCGGCGGGCCGAGTCCGACTAGTGCGGTGGATTATCCCAGCCGGCCGGCGGGCCGAGTCCGACTAGTGCGGTGGATTATCCCTGCGTCAGCCTGCCGGCGGGCCGAGTCCGACTAGTGCGGTGGATTATCCCAGCCGGCCGGCCGGCGGGGCCGAGTCCGACTAGTGCGGTGGATTATCCCAGCCGGCCGGCGGGCCGAGTCCGACTAGTGCGGTGGATTATCCCAGCCGGCCGGCGGGCCGAGTCCGACTAGTGCGGTGGATTATCCCAGCCGGCCGGCCGGCGGGCCGAGTCCGACTAGTGCGGTGGATTATCCCTGCGTCAGCCGGCGGGCTGAGTCCGACTAGTGCGGTGGATTATCCCTGCGTCAGCCGGCCGGCGGGCCGAGTCCGACTAGTGCGGTGGATTATCCCAGCCGGCCGGCCGGCGGGCCGAGTCCGACTAGTGCGGTGGATTATCCCTGCGTCAGCCGGCCGGCGGGCCGAGTCCGACAGTGCGGTGGATTATCCCTGCGTCAGCCGGCCGGCGGGCCGAGTCCGACGGTGCGGTGGATTATCCCTGCGTCAGCCGGCCGGCGGGCCGAGTCCGACTAGTGCGGTGGATTATCCCTGCGTCAGCCGGCCGGCGGGCCGAGTCCGACAGTGCGGTGGATTATCCCTGCGATAGCCGGCCGGCGGGCCGAGTCCGACAGTGCGGTGGATTATCCCTGCGTCAGCCGGCCGGCGGGCCGAGTCCGACTAGTGCGGTGGATTATCCCTGCGTCAGCCGGCCGGCGGGCCGAGTCCGACAGTGCGGTGGATTATCCCTGCGTCAGCCGGCCGGCGGGCCGAGTCCGACTAGCGCGGTGGATTATCCCTGCGTCAGCCGGCCGGCGGGCCGAGTCCGACTAGTGCGGTGGATTATCCCAGCCGGCCGGCGGGCCGAGTCCGACTAGTGCGGTGGATTATCCCTGCGTCAGCCGGCCGGCGGGCCGAGTCCGACTAGTGCGATGGATTATCCCTGCGTCAGCCGGCCGGCGGGCCGAGTCCGACTAGTGCGGTGGATTATCCCTGCGTCAGCCGGCCGGCGGGCCGAGTCCGACTAGCGCGGTGGATTATCCCTGCGTCAGCCGGCCGGCGGGCCGAGTCCGACTAGTGCGGTGGATTATCCCTGCGTCAGCCGGCCGGCGGGCCGAGTCCGACTAGTACGGTGGATTATCCCAGCCGGCCGGCGGGCCGAGTCCGACTAGTGCGGTGGATTATCCCTGCATCAGCCGGCCGGCGGGCCGAGTCTGACTAGTGCGGTGGATTATCCCTGAGTCAGCCGGCCGGCGGGCCGAGTCCGACTAGTGCGGTGGATTATCCCAGCCGGCCGGCCGGCGGGCCGAGTCCGACTAGTGCGGTGGATTATCCCAGCCGGCCGGCGGGCCGAGTCCGACTAGTGCGGTGGATTATCCCTGCGACAGCCGGCCGGCGGGCCGAGTCCGACTAGTGCGGTGGATTATCCCAGCCGGCCGGCGGGCCGAGTCCGACAGTGCGGTGGATTATCCCAGCCGGCCGGCGGGCCGAGTCCGACTAGTGCGGTGGATTATCCCTGCGTCAGCCGGCGGGCCGAGTCCGACTAGTGCGGTGGATTATCCCTGCGACAGCAGGCCGGCGGGCCGAGTCCGACTAGTGCGGTGGATTATCCCTGCGTCAGCCGGCCGGCGGGCCGAGTCCGACTAGTGCGGTGGATTATCCCTGCGTCAGCCGGCCGGCGGGCCGAGTCCGAATAGTGCGGTGGATTATCCCTGCGTCAGCCGGCCGGCGGGCCGAGTCCGACTAGTGCGGTGGATTATCCCTGCGTCAGCCGGCCGGCGGGCCGAGTCCGACTAGTGCGGTGGATTATCCCTGAGTCAGCCGGCCGGCGGGCCGAGTCCGACTAGTGCGGTGGATTATCCCTGCGTCAGCCGGCCGGCGGGCCGAGTCCGACTAGTGCGGTGGATTATCCCAGCCGGCCGGCGGGCCGAGTCCGACTAGTGCGGTGGATTATCCCTGCGTCAGCCGGCCGGCGGGCCGAGCCCGACTAGTGCGGTGGATTATCCCTGCGTCAGCCGGCCGGCGGGCCGAGTCCGACTAGTGCGGTGGATTATCCCTGCGTCAGCCTGCCGGCGGGCCGAGTCCGACTAGTGCGGTGGATTATCCCTGAGTCAGCCGGCCGGCGGGCCGAGTCCGACTAGTGCGGTGGATTATCCCTGAGTCAGCCGGCCGGCGGGCCGAGTCCGACTAGTGCGGTGGATTATCCCTGCGTCAGCCGGCCGGCGGGCCGAGTCCGACTAGTGCGGTGGATTATCCCAGCCGGCCGGCCGGCGAGCCGAGTCCGACTAGTGCGGTGGATTATCCCTGAGTCAGCCGGCCGGCGGGCCGAGTCCGACTAGTGCGGTGGAATATCCCTGAGTCAGCCAGCCGGCGGGCCGAGTCCGACTAGTGCGGTGGATTATCCCTGCGTCAGCCGGCCGGCGGGCCGAGTCTGACTAGTGCGGTGGATTATCCCAGCCGGCCGGCCGGCGAGCCGAGTCCGACTAGTGCGGTGGATTATCCCTGCGTCAGCCGGCCGGCGGGCCGAGTCCGACTAGTGCGGTGGATTGTCCCTGCGTCAGCCGGCCGGCGGGCCGAGTCCGACTAGTGCGGTGGATTATCCCTGCGTCAGCCGGCCGGCGGGCCGAGTCCGACTAGTGCGGTGGATTACCCCTGCGTCAGCCGGCCGGCGGGCCGAGTCCGACTAGTGCGGTGGATTATCCCTGCGTCAGCCGGCCGGCGGGCCGAGTCCGACTAGTGCGGTGGATTATCCCTGCATCAGCCGGCCGGCGGGCCGAGTCCGACTAGTGCGGTGGATTATCCCTGCGTCAGCCGGCCGGCGGGCCTAGTCCGACTAGTGCGGTGGATTATCCCTGCGGCAGCCGGCCGGCGGGCCGAGTCCGACTAGTGCGGTGGATTATCCCTGCGTCAGCCGGCCGGCGGGCCGAGTCCGACTAGTGCGGTGGATTATCCCAGCCAGCCGGCCGGCGGGCCGAGCCCGACTAGTGCGGTGGATTATCCCTGCGTCAGCCGGCCGGCAGGCTGAGTCCGACTAGTACGGTGGATTATCCCAGCCGGCCGGCGGGCCGAGTCCGACTAGTGCGGGGGATTATCCCTGCGTCAGCCGGCCGGCGGGCCGAGTCCGACTAGTGCGGTGGATTATCCCAGCCGGCCGGCGGGCTGAGTCCGACTAGTGCGGTGAATTATCCCAGCCGGCCGGCCGGCCGAGTCCGACTAGTGCGGTGGATTATCCCTGCGTCAGCCGGCCGGCGGGCCGAGTCCGACTAGTGCGGTGGATTATCCCTGCGTCAGCCTGCCGGCGGGCCGAGTCCGACTAGTGCGGTGGATTAACCCTGAGTCAGCCGGCCGGCGGGCCGAGTCCGACTAGTGCGGTGGATTATCCCAGCCGGCCGGCAGGCCGAGTCCGACTAGTGCGGTGGATTATCCCTGCGTCAGCCGGCCGGCGGGCCGAGTCCGACTAGTGCGGTGGATTATCCCAGCCGGCCGGCAGGCCGAGTCCGACTAGTGCGGTGGATTATCCCAGCCGGCCGGCAGGCCGAGTCCGACTAGTGCGGTGGATTATCCCTGCGTCAGCCGGCCGGCGGGCCGAGTCCGACTAGTGCGGTGGATTATCCCTGCGTCAGCCGGCCGGCGGGCTGAGTCCGACTAGTGCGGTGGATTATCCCTGCGTCAGCCGGCCCACGGGCCGAGTCCGACTAGTGCGGTGGATTATCCCTGCGTCAGCCTGCCGGCGGGCCGAGTCCGACTAGTGCGGTGGATTATCACAGCCGGCCGGCCGGCGGGGCCGAGTCCGACTAGTGCGGTGGATTATCCCAGCCGGCCGGCGGACCGAGTCCGACTAGTGCGGTGGATTATCCCAGCCGGCCGGCGGGCCGAGTCCGACTAGTGCGGTGGATTATCCCTGAGTCAGCCGGCCGGCGGGCCGAGTCCGACTAGTGCGGTGGATTATCCCTGCGTCAGCCGGCCGGCGGGCCGAGTCCGACTAGTGCGGTGGATTATCCCTGCGTTAGCCGGCCGGCGGGCCGAGTCCGACTAGTGCGGTGGTTTATCCCAGCCGGCCGGCCAGCGGGCCGAGTCCGACTAGTACGGTGGATTATCCCAGCCGGCCGGCGGGCCGAGTCCGACTAGTGCGGTGGATTATCCCTGCGTCAGCCGGCCGGCGGGCCGAGTCTGACTAGTGCGGTGGATTATCCCTGAGTCAGCCGGCCGGCGAACCGAGTCCGACTAGTGCGGTGGATTATCCCAGCCGGCCGGCCGGCCGGCCGAGTCCGACTAGTGCGGTGGATTATCCCAGCCTGCCGGCGGGCCGAGTCCGACTAGTGCGGTGGATTATCCCTCAGTCAGCTGGCCGGCGGGCCGAGTATGTATGTATGTATTTACTTCACGGGGCATCCACAAGTTGGCGTGGCTATTAAGCCCCGGGTCAAGTGGGGGAGTAAGACATGCAGTGAAAGAGAGCAAACAGTCACACAGCCTAAATCCTAAAACCACCAACATTCACATATGTCACGACACACACGGGTCACTGAGATCAGTCGTCTTGTTGGTGTCCGTCGTCCGTCGTCCGACTAGTACAGTGGATTATCCCAGCCGGCCGGCGGGCCGAGTCCGACTAGTGCGGTGGATTATCCCAGCCGGCCGGCGGGCCGAGTCCGACTAGTGCGGTGGATTATCCCTGCGTCAGCCTGCCGGCGGGCCGAGTCCGACTAGTGCGGTGGATTATCCCAGCCGGCCGGCCGGCGGGGCCGAGTCCGACTAGTGCGGTGGATTATCCCAGCCGGCCGGCGGGCCGAGTCCGACTAGTGCGGTGGATTATCCCAGCCGGCCGGCGGGCCGAGTCCGACTAGTGCGGTGGATTATCCCAGCCGGCCGGCCGGCGGGCCGAGTCCGACTAGTGCGGTGGATTATCCCTGCGTCAGCCGGCGGGCTGAGTCCGACTAGTGCGGTGGATTATCCCTGCGTCAGCCGGCCGGCGGGCCGAGTCCGACTAGTGCGGTGGATTATCCCAGCCGGCCGGCCGGCGGGCCGAGTCCGACTAGTGCGGTGGATTATCCCTGCGTCAGCCGGCCGGCGGGCCGAGTCCGACAGTGCGGTGGATTATCCCTGCGTCAGCCGGCCGGCGGGCCGAGTCCGACGGTGCGGTGGATTATCCCTGCGTCAGCCGGCCGGCGGGCCGAGTCCGACTAGTGCGGTGGATTATCCCTGCGTCAGCCGGCCGGCGGGCCGAGTCCGACAGTGCGGTGGATTATCCCTGCGATAGCCGGCCGGCGGGCCGAGTCCGACAGTGCGGTGGATTATCCCTGCGTCAGCCGGCCGGCGGGCCGAGTCCGACTAGTGCGGTGGATTATCCCTGCGTCAGCCGGCCGGCGGGCCGAGTCCGACAGTGCGGTGGATTATCCCTGCGTCAGCCGGCCGGCGGGCCGAGTCCGACTAGCGCGGTGGATTATCCCTGCGTCAGCCGGCCGGCGGGCCGAGTCCGACTAGTGCGGTGGATTATCCCAGCCGTCCGGCGGGCCGAGTCCGACTAGTGCGGTGGATTATCCCTGCGTCAGCCGGCCGGCGGGCCGAGTCCGACTAGTGCGATGGATTATCCCTGCGTCAGCCGGCCGGCGGGCCGAGTCCGACTAGTGCGGTGGATTATCCCTGCGTCAGCCGGCCGGCGGGCCGAGTCCGACTAGCGCGGTGGATTATCCCTGCGTCAGCCGGCCGGCGGGCCGAGTCCGACTAGTGCGGTGGATTATCCCTGCGTCAGCCGGCCGGCGGGCCGAGTCCGACTAGTACGGTGGATTATCCCAGCCGGCCGGCGGGCCGAGTCCGACTAGTGCGGTGGATTATCCCTGCATCAGCCGGCCGGCGGGCCGAGTCTGACTAGTGCGGTGGATTATCCCTGAGTCAGCCGGCCAGCGGGCCGAGTCCGACTAGTGCGGTGGATTATCCCAGCCGGCCGGCCGGCGGGCCGAGTCCGACTAGTGCGGTGGATTATCCCAGCCGGCCGGCGGGCCGAGTCCGACTAGTGCGGTGGATTATCCCTGCGACAGCCGGCCGGCGGGCCGAGTCCGACTAGTGCGGTGGATTATCCCAGCCGGCCGGCGGGCCGAGTCCGACAGTGCGGTGGATTATCCCAGCCGGCCGGCGGGCCGAGTCCGACTAGTGCGGTGGATTATCCCTGCGTCAGCCGGCGGGCCGAGTCCGACTAGTGCGGTGGATTATCCCTGCGACAGCAGGCCGGCGGGCCGAGTCCGACTAGTGCGGTGGATTATCCCTGCGTCAGCCGGCCGGCGGGCCGAGTCCGACTAGTGCGGTGGATTATCCCTGCGTCAGCCGGCCGGCGGGCCGAGTCCGAATAGTGCGGTGGATTATCCCTGCGTCAGCCGGCCGGCGGGCCGAGTCCGACTAGTGCGGTGGATTATCCCTGCGTCAGCCGGCCGGCGGGCCGAGTCCGACTAGTGCGGTGGATTATCCCTGAGTCAGCCGGCCGGCGGGCCGAGTCCGACTAGTGCGGTGGATTATCCCTGCGTCAGCCGGCCGGCGGGCCGAGTCCGACTAGTGCGGTGGATTATCCCAGCCGGCCGGCGGGCCGAGTCCGACTAGTGCGGTGGATTATCCCTGCGTCAGCCGGCCGGCGGGCCGAGCCCGACTAGTGCGGTGGATTATCCCTGCGTCAGCCGGCCGGCGGGCCGAGTCCGACTAGTGCGGTGGATTATCCCTGCGTCAGCCTGCCGGCGGGCCGAGTCCGACTAGTGCGGTGGATTATCCCTGAGTCAGCCGGCCGGCGGGCCGAGTCCGACTAGTGCGGTGGATTATCCCTGAGTCAGCCGGCCGGCGGGCCGAGTCCGACTAGTGCGGTGGATTATCCCTGCGTCAGCCGGCCGGCGGGCCGAGTCCGACTAGTGCGGTGGATTATCCCAGCCGGCCGGCCGGCGAGCCGAGTCCGACTAGTGCGGTGGATTATCCCTGAGTCAGCCGGCCGGCGGGCCGAGTCCGACTAGTGCGGTGGAATATCCCTGAGTCAGCCAGCCGGCGGGCCGAGTCCGACTAGTGCGGTGGATTATCCCTGCGTCAGCCGGCCGGCGGGCCGAGTCTGACTAGTGCGGTGGATTATCCCAGCCGGCCGGCCGGCGAGCCGAGTCCGACTAGTGCGGTGGATTATCCCTGCGTCAGCCGGCCGGCGGGCCGAGTCCGACTAGTGCGGTGGATTATCCCTGCGTCAGCCGGCCGGCGGGCCGAGTCCGACTAGTGCGGTGGATTATCCCTGCGTCAGCCGGCCGGCGGGCCGAGTCCGACTAGTGCGGTGGATTATCCCAGCCGGCCGGCCGGCGGGCCGAGTCCGACTAGTACGGTGGATTATCCCAGCCGGCCGGCGGGCCGAGTCCGACTAGTGCGGTGGATTATCCCTGCGTCAGCCGGTCGGCGGGCCGAGTCCGACTAGTGCGGTGGATTATCCCTGAGTCAGCCGGCCGGCGGGCCGAATCCGACTAGTGCGGTTGATTATCCCAGCCGGCCGGCCGGCGGGTCGAATCCGACTAGTGCGGTGGATTATCCCAGCCGGCCGGCGGGCCGAGTCCGACTAGTGCGGTGGATTATCCCTGCGACAGCCGGCCGGCGGGCCGAGTCCGACTAGTGCGGTGGATTATCCTAGCCGGCCGGCGGGCCGAGTCCGACAGTGTGGTGGATTATCCCAGCGTCAGCCGGCCGGCGGGCCGAGTCCGACTAGTGCGGTGGATTATCCCTGCGTCAGCCGGCCGGCGGGCCGAGTCCGACTAGTGCGGTGGATTATCCCTGCGTCAGCCGGCCGGCGGGCCGAGTCCGACAGTGCGGTGGATTATCCCAGCCGGCCGGCGGGCCGAGTCCGACTAGTGCGGTGGATTATCCCTGAGCCAGCCGGCCGGCGGGCCGAGTCCGACTAGTGCGGTGGATTATCCCTGCGACAGCCGGCTGGCCGGCCGAGTCCGACTAGTGCGGTGGATTATCCCTGCGTCAGCCTGCCGGCGGGCCGAGTCCGACTAGTGCGGTGGATTATCCCTCAGTCAGCTGGCCGGCGGGCAGAGTCCGACTAGTACGGTGGATTATCCCAGCCGGCCGGCGGGCCGAGTCCGACTAGTGCGGTGGATTATCCCAGCCTGCCGGCGGGCCGAGTCCGACTAGTGCGGTGGATTATCCCAGCCGGCCGGCCGGCGGGCCGAGTCCGACTAGTGCGGTGGATTATCCCAGCCGGCCGGCGGGCCGAGTCCGACAGTGCGGTGGATTATCCCTGCGTCAGCCGGCCGGCGGGCCGAGTCCGACTAGTGCGGTGGATTATCCCTGCGTCAGCCGGCCGGCGGGCCGAGTCTGACTAGTGCGGTGGATTATCCCTGAGTCAGCCGGCCGGCGGGCCGAGTCCGACTAGTGCGGTGGATTATCCCAGCCGGCCGGCCGGCGGGCCGAGTCCGACTAGTGCGGTGGATTATCCCAGCCGGCCGGCGGGCCGAGTCCGACTAGTGCGGTAGATTATCCCTGCGACAACCGGCCGGCGGGCCGAGTCCGACTAGTGTGGTGGATTATCCCAGCCGGCCGGCGGGCCGAGTCCGACAGTGCGGTGGATTATCCCAGCCGGCCGGCGGGCCGAGTCCGACTAGTGCGGTGGATTATCCCTGCGTCAGCCGGCGGGCCGAGTCCGACTAGTGCGGTGGATTGTCCCTGCGTCAGCCGGCCGGCGGGCCGAGTCCGACTAGTGCGGTGGATTATCCCTGCGTCAGCCGGCCGGCGGGCCGAGTCCGACTAGTGCGGTGGATTACCCCTGCGTCAGCCGGCCGGCGGGCCGAGTCCGACTAGTGCGGTGGATTATCCCAGCCGGCCGGCGGGCCGAGTCCGACTAGTGCGGTGGATTATCCCAGCCGGCCGGCCGGCGGGCCGAGTCCGACTAGTGCGGTGGATTATCCCAGCCGGCCGGCCGGCGGGCCGAGTCCGACTAGTGCGGTGGATTATCCCTGAGTCAGCCGGCCGGCGGGCCGAGTCCGACTAGTGCGGTGGATTATCCCAGCCGGCCGGCGGGCCGAGTCCGACTAGTGCGGTAGATTATCCCTGCCGGCGGGCCGAGTCCGACTAGTGCGGTGGATTATCCCAGCCGGCCGGCGGGCCGAGTCCGACTAGTGCGGAAGATTATCCCTGCGTCAGCCGGCCGGCGGGCCGAGTCCGACTAGTGCGGTGGATTATCCCTGCGACAGCAGGCCGGCGGGCCGAGTCCGACTAGTGCGGTGGATTATCCCTTCGTCAGCCGGCCGGCGGGCCGAGTCCGACTAGTGCGGTGGATTATCCCTGCGTCAGCCGGCCGGCGGGCCGAGTCCGACTAGTGCGGTGGATTATCCCTGCGTCAGCCTGCCGGCGGGCCGAGTCTGACTAGTGCGGTGGATTATCCCAGCCGGCCGGCGGGCCGAGTCCGACTAGTGCGGTGGATTATCCCTGCGTCAGCCGGCCGGCGGGCCGAGTCCGACTAGTGCGGTGGATTATCCCAGCCGGCCGGCGGGCCGAGTCCGACTAGTGCGGTGGAATATCCCTGCGTCAGCCGGCCGGCGGGCCGAGCCCGACTAGTGCGGTGGATTATCCCTGCGTCAGCCGGCCGGCGGGCCGAGTCCGACTAGTGCGGTGGATTATCCCTGCGTCAGCCTGCCGGCGGGCCGAGTCCGACTAGTGCGGTGGATTATCCCTGAGTCAGCCGGCCGGCGGGCCGAGTCCGACTAGTGCGGTGGATTATCCCTGAGTCAGCCGGCCGGCGGGCCGAGTCCGACTAGTGCGGTGGATTATCCCTGCGTCAGCCGGCCGGCGGGCCGAGTCCGACTAGTGCGGTGGATTATCCCAGCCGGCCGGCCGGCGAGCCGAGTCCGACTAGTGCGGTGGATTATCCCTGAGTCAGCCGGCCGGCGGGCCGAGTCCGACTAGTGCGGTGGATTATCCCTGAGTCAGCCGGCCGGCGGGCCGAGTCCGACTAGTGCGGTGGATTATCCCTGCGTCAGCCGGCCGGCGGGCCGAGTCCGACTAGTGCGGTGGATTATCCCAGCCGGCCGGCCGGCGAGCCGAGTCCGACTAGTGCGGTGGATTATCCCTGCGTCAGCCGGCCGGCGGGCCGAGTCCGACTAGTGCGGTGGATTATCCCTGCGTCAGCTGGCCGGCGGGCCGAGTCCGACTAGTGCGGTGGATTATCCCTGCGTCAGCCGGCCGGCGGGCCGAGTCCGACTAGTGCGGTGGATTATCCCAGCCGGCCGGCCGGCGGGCCGAGTCCGACTAGCAGGGTGGATTATCCCAGCCGGCCGGCGGGCCGAGTCCGACTAGTGCGGTGGATTATCCCTGCGTCAGCCGGTCGGCGGGCCGAGTCCGACTAGTGCGGTGGATTATCCCTGAGTCAGCCGGCCGGCGGGCCGAATCCGACTAGTGCGGTTGATTATCCCAGCCGGCCGGCCGGCGGGTCGAATCCGACTAGTGCGGTGGATTATCCCAGCCGGCCGGCGGGCCGAGTCCGACTAGTGCGGTGGATTATCCCTGCGACAGCCGGCCGGCGGGCCGAGTCCGACTAGTGCGGTGGATTATCCTAGCCGGCCGGCGGGCCGAGTCCGACAGTGCGGTGGATTATCCCTGAGTCAGCCGGCCGGCGGGCCGAGTCCGACTAGTGCGGTGGATTATCCCAGCCGGCCGGCCGGCGGGCCGAGTCCGACTAGTGCGGTGGATTATCCCAGCCGGCCGGCGGGCCGAGTCCGACTAGTGCGGTGGATTATCCCTGCGACAGCCGGCCGGCGGGCCGAGTCCGACTAGTGCGGTGGATTATCCCAGCCGGCCGGCGGGCCGAGTCCGACAGTGCGGTGGATTATCCCAGCCGGCCGGCTGGCCGAGTCCGACTAGTGCGGTGGATTATCCCTGCGTTAGCCGGCGGGCCGAGTCCGACTAGTGCGGTGGATTATCCCTGCGACAGCAGGCCGGCGGGCCGAGTCCGACTAGTGCGGTGGATTATCCCTGCGTCAGCCGGCCGGCGGGCCGAGTCCGACTAGTGCGGTGGATTATCCCTGCGTCAGCCGGCCGGCGGGCCGAGTCCGACTAGTGCGGTAGATTATCCCAGCCGGCCAGCGGGCCGAGAACGACTAGTGCGGTGGATTATCCCTGCGTCAGCCGGCCGGCGGGCCGAGCCCGACTAGTGCGGTGGATTATCCCTGCGTCAGCCGGCCGGCGGGCCGAGTCCGACTAGTGCGGTGGATTATCCCTGCGTCAGCCTGCCGGCGGGCCGAGTCCGACTTGTGCGGTGGATTATCCCTGAGTCAGCCGGCCGGCGGGCCGAGTCCGACTAGTGCGGTGGATTATCCCTGAGTCAGCCGGCCGGCGGGCCGAGTCCGACTAGTGCGGTGGATTATCCCTGCGTCAGCCGGCCGGCGGGCCGAGTCCGACTAGTGCGGTGGATTATCCCAGCCGGCCGGCCGGCGAGCCGAGTCCGACTAGTGCGGTGGATTATCCCTGAGTCAGCCGGCCGGCGGGCCGAGTCCGACTAGTGCGGTGGATTATCCCTGAGTCAGCCGGCCGGCGGGCCGAGTCCGACTAGTGCGGTGGATTATCCCTGCGTCAGCCGGCCGGCGGGCCGAGTCCGACTAGTGCGGTGGATTATCCCAGCCGGCCGGCCGGCGAGCCGAGTCCGACTAGTGCGGTGGATTATCCCTGCGTCAGCCGGCCGGCGGGCCGAGTCCGACTAGTGCGTTGGATTATCCCTGCGTCAGCCGGCCGGCGGGCCGAGTCCGACTAGTGCGGTGGATTATCCCTGCGTCAGCCGGCCGGCGGGCCGAGTCCGACTAGTGCGGTGGATTATCCCAGCCGGCCGGCCGGCGGGCCGAGTCCGACTAGTACGGTGGATTATCCCAGCCGGCCGGCGGGCCGAGTCCGACTAGTGCGGTGGATTATCCCTGCGTCAGCCGGTCGGCGGGCCGAGTCCGACTAGTGCGGTGGATTATCCCTGAGTCAGCCGGCCGGCGGGCCGAATCCGACTAGTGCGGTTGATTATCCCAGCCGGCCGGCCGGCGGGTCGAATCCGACTAGTGCGGTGGATTATCCCAGCCGGCCGGCGGGCCGAGTCCGACTAGTGCGGTGGATTATCCCTGCGACAGCCGGCCGGCGGGCCGAGTCCGACTAGTGTGGTGGATTATCCTAGCCGGCCGGCGGGCCGAGTCCGACAGTGTGGTGGATTATCCCAGCGTCAGCCAGCCGGCGGGCCGAGTTCGACTAGTGCGGTGGATTATCCCTGCGTCAGCCGGCCGGCGGGCCGAGTCCGACTAGTGCGGTGGATTATCCCTGCGTCAGCCGGCCGGCGGGCCGAGTCCGACAGTGCGGTGGATTATCCCAGCCGGCCGGCGGGCCGAGTCCGACTAGTGCGGTGGATTATCCCTGAGCCAGCCGGCCGGCGGGCCGAGTCCGACTAGTGCGGTGGATTATCCCTGCGACAGCCGGCTGGCCGGCCGAGTCCGACTAGTGCGGTGGATTATCCCTGCGTCAGCCTGCCGGCGGGCCGAGTCCGACTAGTGCGGTGGATTATCCCTCAGTCAGCTGGCCGGCGGGCCGAGTCCGACTAGTACGGTGGATTATCCCAGCCGGCCGGCGGGCCGAGTCCGACTAGTGCGGTGGATTATCCCAGCCTGCCGGCGGGCCGAGTCCGACTAGTGCGGTGGATTATCCCAGCCGGCCGGCCGGCGGGCCGAGTCCGACTAGTGCGGTGGATTATCCCAGCCGGCCGGCGGGCCGAGTCCGACAGTGCGGTGGATTATCCCTGCGTCAGCCGGCCGGCGGGCCGAGTCCGACTAGTGCGGTGGATTATCCCTGCGTCAGCCGGCCGGCGGGCCGAGTCTGACTAGTGCGGTGGATTATCCCTGAGTCAGCCGGCCGGCGGGCCGAGTCCGACTAGTGCGGTGGATTATCCCAGCCGGCCGGCCGGCGGGCCGAGTCCGACTAGTGCGGTGGATTATCCCAGCCGGCCGGCGGGCCGAGTCCGACTAGTGCGGTAGATTATCCCTGCGACAACCGGCCGGCGGGCCGAGTCCGACTAGTGTGGTGGATTATCCCAGCCGGCCGGCGGGCCGAGTCCGACAGTGCGGTGGATTATCCCAGCCGGCCGGCGGGCCGAGTCCTACTAGTGCGGTGGATTATCCCTGCGTCAGCCGGCGGGCCGAGTCCGACTAGTGCGGTGGATTGTCCCTGCGTCAGCCGGCCGGCGGGCCGAGTCCGACTAGTGCGGTGGATTATCCCTGCGTCAGCCGGCCGGCGGGCCGAGTCCGACTAGTGCGGTGGATTACCCCTGCGTCAGCCGGCCGGCGGGCCGAGTCCGACTAGTGCGGTGGATTATCCCAGCCGGCCGGCGGGCCGAGTCCGACTAGTGCGGTGGATTATCCCAGCCGGCCGGCCGGCGGGCCGAGTCCGACTAGTGCGGTGGATTATCCCAGCCGGCCGGCCGGCGGGCCGAGTCCGACTAGTGCGGTGGATTATCCCTGAGTCAGCCGGCCGGCGGGCCGAGTCCGACTAGTGCGGTGGATTATCCCAGCCGGCCGGCGGGCCGAGTCCGACTAGTGCGGTAGATTATCCCTGCCGGCGGGCCGAGTCCGACTAGTGCGGTGGATTATCCCAGCCGGCCGGCGGGCCGAGTCCGACTAGTGCGGAAGATTATCTCTGCGTCAGCCGGCCGGCGGGCCGAGTCCGACTAGTGCGGTGGATTATCCCTGCGACAGCAGGCCGGCGGGCCGAGTCCGACTAGTGCGGTGGATTATCCCTGCGTCAGCCGGCCGGCGGGCCGAGTCCGACTAGTGCGGTGGATTATCCCTGCGTCAGCCGGCCGGCGGGCCGAGTCCGACTAATGCGGTGGATTATCCCTGCGTCAGCCTGCCGGCGGGCCGAGTCTGACTAGTGCGGTGGATTATCCCAGCCGGCCGGCGGGCCGAGTCCGATTAGTGCGGTGGATTATCCCTGCGTCAGCCGGCCGGCGGGCCGAGTCCGACTAGTGCGGTGGATTATCCCTGCGACAGCAGGCCGGCGGGCCGAGTCCGACTAGTGCGGTGGATTATCCCTGCTTCAGCCGGCCGGCGGGCTGAGTCCGACTAGTGCGGTGGATTATCCCTGAGTCAGCCGGCCGGCGGGCCGAGTCCGACTAGTGCGGTGGATTATCCCTGCGTCAGCCGGCCGGCGGGCCGAGTCCGACAGTGCGGTGGATTATCCCTGCGTCAGCCGGCCGGCGGGCCGAGTCCGACTAGTGCGGTGGATTATCCCTGCGACAGCCGGCCGGCGGGCCGAGTCCGACTAGTGCGGTGGATTATCCAAGCCGGCCGGCGGGCCGAGTCCGACAGTGCGGTGGATTATCCCAGCCGGCCGGCGGGCCGAGTCCGACTAGTGCGGTGGATTATCCCTGCGTCAGCCGGCGGGCCGAGTCCGACTAGTGCGGTGGAATATCCCTGCGACAGCAGGCCGGCGGGCCGAGTCCGACTAGTGCGGTGGATTATCCCTGCGTCAGCCGGCCGGCGGGCCGAGTCCGACTAGTGCGGTGGATTATCCCTGCGTCAGCCGGCCGGCGGGCCGAGTCCGACTAGTGCGGTGGATTATCCCTGCGTCAGCCGGCCGGCGGGCCGAGTCCGACTAGTGCGGTGGATTATCCCTGCGTCAGCCGGCCGGCGGGCCGAGTCCGACTAGTGCGGTGGATTATCCCTGAGTCAGCCGGCCGGCGGGCCGAGTCCGACTAGTGCGGTGGATTATCCCTGCGTCAGCCGGCCGGCGGGCCGAGTCCGACTAGTGCGGTGGATTATCCCAGCCGGCCGGCGGGCCGAGTCCGACTAGTGCGGTGGAATATCCCTGCGTCAGCCGGCCGGCGGGCCGAGCCCGACTAGTGCGGTGGATTATCCCTGCGTCAGCCGGCCGGCGGGCCGAGTCCGACTAGTGCGGTGGATTATCCCTGCGTCAGCCTGCCGGCGGGCCGAGTCCGACTAGTGCGGTGGATTATCCCTGAGTCAGCCGGCCGGCGGGCCGAGTCCGACTAGTGCGGTGGATTATCCCTGAGTCAGCCGGCCGGCGGGCCGAGTCCGACTAGTGCGGTGGATTATCCCTGAGTCAGCCGGCCGGCGGGCCGAGTCCGACTAGTGCGGTGGATTATCCCTGCGTCAGCCGGCCGGCGGGCCGAGTCCGACTAGTGCGGTGGATTATCCCAGCCGGCCGGCCGGCGAGCCGAGTCCGACTAGTGCGGTGGATTATCCCTGCGTCAGCCGGCCGGCGGGCCGAGTCCGACTAGTGCGGTGGATTATCCCTGCGTCAGCTGGCCGGCGGGCCGAGTCCGACTAGTGCGGTGGATTATCCCTGCGTCAGCCGGCCGGCGGGCCGAGTCCGACTAGTGCGGTGGATTATCCCAGCCGGCCGGCCGGCGGGCCGAGTCCGACTAGCAGGGTGGATTATCCCAGCCGGCCGGCGGGCCGAGTCCGACTAGTGCGGTGGATTATCCCTGCGTCAGCCGGTCGGCGGGCCGAGTCCGACTAGTGCGGTGGATTATCCCTGAGTCAGCCGGCCGGCGGGCCGAATCCGACTAGTGCGGTTGATTATCCCAGCCGGCCGGCCGGCGGGTCGAATCCGACTAGTGCGGTGGATTATCCCAGCCGGCCGGCGGGCCGAGTCCGACTAGTGCGGTGGATTATCCCTGCGACAGCCGGCCGGCGGGCCGAGTCCGACTAGTGCGGTGGATTATCCTAGCCGGCCGGCGGGCCGAGTCCGACAGTGCGGTGGATTATCCCTGAGTCAGCCGGCCGGCGGGCCGAGTCCGACTAGTGCGGTGGATTATCCCAGCCGGCCGGCCGGCGGGCCGAGTCCGACTAGTGCGGTGGATTATCCCAGCCGGCCGGCGGGCCGAGTCCGACTAGTGCGGTGGATTATCCCTGCGACAGCCGGCCGGCGGGCCGAGTCCGACTAGTGCGGTGGATTATCCCAGCCGGCCGGCGGGCCGAGTCCGACAGTGCGGTGGATTATCCCAGCCGGCCGGCTGGCCGAGTCCGACTAGTGCGGACTAGTGCGGACCGACTAGTCAGTTGACCTGTGCGCGTCGCCGTGTGCGGACGCGCCGCTCCTCCGCTCCCCCTCGGTTGCCCGCGCCTTTTCCGTGTGATTGAGAGTGATAGTGTATCTGTGGCCTGTCGCCACTGTGGCTCCATCGCCACTCACGTGTCTCTCCTGAACGTGACACTGCCTTACGTGACACCGAGATCAACGGCTCCACCATCGGGCTGAAAACCTCTACGCGAAATCTGCGAGATTTCGTCGATTACCAGACACCGACCTCCACCGACCATCTTACACAGCTCGACGACCGTGAGCTGTCATCTCTACTATAAGGTACTCTACTGGTCTGAGCGGCACTGTTCGTTGCATTTATAATGCATCGTGACCTGGCCCGCTACCTGGTGCTGCTCGCCGTCGTTCGATTGCTGACTGCGGCTGCCGTGCCTGCGCCGCCTCCATGGCCTGTCTCGGATCGCGAACACTGTGCCGTTCTGCCTCGCACTCGTGCCACTCGAGCTACTGCTACCGAGAGGGTTCACCGTTACGTTACGGCTCGGCCACCGGCCCGCCCGACTGCACGCAGTTCGACCTTGACCGTGAATGGATCACGTGACTCAGCTGACCGCCGACCTGTGACCTTGGCCCGATCAGCTGACCAGCCGGCCGCGGCTGACTCCGCCCCCGGACCGCCGTGCCTGGGACGCCGGGCCCACCGCGGTCGGCGCTCCCGCCACCGCCAGCGGGGCTCCCGTGGCGGTTTCAGCTGGCGTGATACCGCCCCTCTCGGCACCCTGCGGATCTGCGCTATCAACGTGCAATCGCTGCGGCCGAAGATCCTCGAACTGTCCCGTGAGATTCACAACTTCCATTACGATGTCACCGTGATCTGTGAAACTTGGTTGAGGCCCAATGTCCCAAACCGGTTACTCGTGATTCCCGGCTACCGAATGTTGCGCGCCGATCGGAAGTTTGACCCAAAGGGACATGGTGGCGTGGCGATACTGTGCCGTGACGGAATCGACGTGAAGAGGATTGACGTTCCCTCGTCCACTAACTCTGCGTCTCGTCTCGAGTCGTTATGGTGTGTGATGCGGAGTGAGCGCTTGCGAGTTGTTGTTGGTGCTGTGTACCGAGTGCCTCGAAACACCTCTGCCGCTCTGAGCGCCGATTTCGACGAATTAGAGATGCAGTATCAATACGTTATCGCCAACTTTCCTGAGTGTGCCACTATCATCTGCGGGGATTTAAATGCAAACATGTTAGCAAATGCTCGATCTCACACGGCATGTAAAACCTTATCCGACTTTATCGCTGCCTATTCGCTGTCTCAACTTGTTACTGTTCCCACCTATAGGACCGGCTCTCTTTTAGATGTGTTTATTGTGAACCGTCTTTTTAACTATCATGTTGGGTCCCGACACTGTAATTTTAGCCCGCACAAATTTATTAGACTGTCTTGCAATATTCCTAGACCTCGCATCAAACCCGTAGCTGTGTGCACGCGCCTGCTAAAACGCATTGAATTTGACGCCTTCGATCGTGACCTACTGTCTTGTGACTGGTGTTCAGTCATCGCCGCTGAGTCCGTCACTGATAAGTGGAACCTGTTCTCTGCTTTGATTCTGTACGTGCTCGACCGTCATGCCCCGCTCAAATCCGTTAGGCTCCGTAATCCGTCAGCGCCACCTATATCTGACGCGACCCGTGACCTCATTATCCAGAGGGCAGCGGCTCTGCGGGTGCAAGGTCACGGTTCAGAGGCATACCGTGCCGCCAACCGTGCGGTCAGATCTGCCATTCGCTCTGACACTAGGCAGGACTTGGAGGACAGGATCGGCGAGGACGGTCCTTCCTCTATTTGGAAACATGCACGCAATGTAATTAGCGGTAAGCGACCCAGCAGGGGAGTTGTACCCTCTGTCAGCGCTGACGTCATTAACGAGTTTTTTGTTAACGTGGGCCCCCGCGTCACTGCAGAGCTGACAAACCTAGGTGCAGCAGCTGAGGTTCCCATCAGACTGCCCCGTGTAGGCGCATGCGCTTTTACGTTACAGCCGGTCACCCTTGAACATCTACATCACACAATTCTTAGCATGCGAAACTCATCAGCTTGTGGCACAGACGGGATTTGCATCAGGGTCATTAAGCTATCTTTTAACACGCTAGGCCCCATTCTTTTACACATCATCAACACATCCATCACGCACTGTGACATACCCAGCGCATGGAAACACGCTCTGGTTCATCCCATCCATAAGTCAGGCGATCCAAACAATCCTTCCAACTTCCGTCCTATCTCCATCCTTCCTGCCATTACAAAAATAGTTGAGAAGCTTGTGCAGCTTCAGCTTCACAATTACCTGAAATCCAACCACCTCCTTTCTCCTTCCCAACATGGATTCAGACCCCGTCACTCTACTGAGACAGCTCTGCTTGACATCTCCGATCGTGCGTTTACTGCTATGGATGAAGGCAAAATTGCTTTGCTCTGTCTCATTGACCTCAGCAAATGCTTTGATGTCATCGACCATTCGAAATTACTCACAAAATTGCAGCTTAACTGCATCGACACCACTTGGTTTGCTGAGTATCTCTCTGGTCACTCTCAAAGTGTTCGTCTTTCCGATTCACATATTTCTTCCTCGCGTCCGATCAGCCAGGGGGTATTTCAGGGTTCATCCCTGGGACCCCTCCTTTTTACTTTATTTGCAAACGACCTTAGCCTGCATGCTGGCGGCGCTTTTGTTGTACAATACGCCGACGACACTCAGGTTCTGGTATCCGGTCAAAAATCTGCTATTTCGGTCATGGTTGATGACATTGAAGCCTGTCTTGCTTCGCTCGACGCCTATTTTCTCGCTAATGGTCTTAAAGTGAACGAGTCAAAATTTCAGCTTATTCCCCTGGGCACTAGGCAAAACATGCGCAGCATGCCCTCGTTCACAGTTCAGTTTCGTGAAAAGACATTGGCTACCTGCAGTGAAGCCAGAAACCTCGGTGTCACGTTCGACCGATATCTATCTTGGGAACCGCATGTCACTCAGCTGTCTCGGAAGTGTGTCGGAGTCCTGTCCGCCATCTCCCACATTCGTCATTATCTCCCCTCCAGCACTCTGACTACCATCGTATCCGCCCTGGTTTTCTCGCACGTCAGGTATTGTCTGTCGGTGTACGGAAATGGTTCCGCCAAGAACATGGCTGCAGTGCAAAAAATCATTAACTTTGCCGCCCGTGTCATCTCCGGTAAGAGGAAATACGACCACATCTCTGGCGTGCGGGAGAACCTGGGCTGGTTGAACTCCAATGACATGTTTACCCACCATACCCTCACTCTCCTGCACAAGATCCGGTCAATGGGTGAACCAGAGTCACTGGCTTGCAAATTTCACACGAACCGAGAGCAGCCTGATCGCGTACGAAGTACTCGACAAGACCACTTACTCAGCCTTCCTCGCATCCGCGGGACGGCTGCCGGCAAGCGACAGTTCGCATATCGTGCCGCCGACCGTTACAATGCACTACCGCCCAAATTCTCGACCATGTCGGTATCACAGTTCAAGCATTCTCTTAAACTTCACTTGAGTTCCTCACCTGCCTGACTCGCTCGTCTTCATTCATTCGCCGCGATCTTATATATATATTTTTGTTTCTACTCGTATGGCTTTTATCTTCGTTTTTAAACTGTCCTGTTATTGCCTTGACCTCTGTATGGTGTGTGTCTTGTGTGAGAGTTTTACCCATATTGTGCCCATGCTCGTATTGTTTTGACTCGGGTTCAAGAATAGCCCCGTTGGCCCTGGCCATGTTCCGGGGACGGACCCATGATGTACAATAAATAAATAAATAAATGCGGTGGATTATCCCTGCGTTAGCCGGCGGGCCGAGTCCGACTAGTGCGGTGGATTATCCCTGCGACAGCAGGCCGGCGGGCCGAGTCCGACTAGTGCGGTGGATTATCCCTGCGTCAGCCGGCCGGCGGGCCGAGTCCGACTAGTGCGGTGGATTATCCCTGCGTCAGCCGGCCGGCGGGCCGAGTCCGACTAGTGCGGTAGATTATCCCAGCCGGCCAGCGGGCCGAGAACGACTAGTGCGGTGGATTATCCCTGCGTCAGCCGGCCGGCGGGCCGAGCCCGACTAGTGCGGTGGATTATCCCTGCGTCAGCCGGCCGGCGGGCCGAGTCCGACTAGTGCGGTGGATTATCCCTGCGTCAGCCTGCCGGCGGGCCGAGTCCGACTTGTGCGGTGGATTATCCCTGAGTCAGCCGGCCGGCGGGCCGAGTCCGACTAGTGCGGTGGATTATCCCTGAGTCAGCCGGCCGGCGGGCCGAGTCCGACTAGTGCGGTGGATTATCCCTGCGTCAGCCGGCCGGCGGGCCGAGTCCGACTAGTGCGGTGGATTATCCCAGCCGGCCGGCCGGCGAGCCGAGTCCGACTAGTGCGGTGGATTATCCCTGAGTCAGCCGGCCGGCGGGCCGAGTCCGACTAGTGCGGTGGATTATCCCTGAGTCAGCCGGCCGGCGGGCCGAGTCCGACTAGTGCGGTGGATTATCCCTGCGTCAGCCGGCCGGCGGGCCGAGTCCGACTAGTGCGGTGGATTATCCCAGCCGGCCGGCCGGCGAGCCGAGTCCGACTAGTGCGGTGGATTATCCCTGCGTCAGCCGGCCGGCGGGCCGAGTCCGACTAGTGCGTTGGATTATCCCTGCGTCAGCCGGCCGGCGGGCCGAGTCCGACTAGTGCGGTGGATTATCCCTGCGTCAGCCGGCCGGCGGGCCGAGTCCGACTAGTGCGGTGGATTATCCCAGCCGGCCGGCCGGCGGGCCGAGTCCGACTAGTACGGTGGATTATCCCAGCCGGCCGGCGGGCCGAGTCCGACTAGTGCGGTGGATTATCCCTGCGTCAGCCGGTCGGTGGGCCGAGTCCGACTAGTGCGGTGGATTATCCCTGAGTCAGCCGGCCGGCGGGCCGAATCCGACTAGTGCGGTTGATTATCCCAGCCGGCCGGCCGGCGGGTCGAATCCGACTAGTGCGGTGGATTATCCCAGCCGGCCGGCGGGCCGAGTCCGACTAGTGCGGTGGATTATCCCTGCGACAGCCGGCCGGCGGGCCGAGTCCGACTAGTGTGGTGGATTATCCTAGCCGGCCGGCGGGCCGAGTCCGACAGTGTGGTGGATTATCCCAGCGTCAGCCAGCCGGCGGGCCGAGTTCGACTAGTGCGGTGGATTATCCCTGCGTCAGCCGGCCGGCGGGCCGAGTCCGACTAGTGCGGTGGATTATCCCTGCGTCAGCCGGCCGGCGGGCCGAGTCCGACAGTGCGGTGGATTATCCCAGCCGGCCGGCGGGCCGAGTCCGACTAGTGCGGTGGATTATCCCTGCGTCAGCCGGTCGGCGGGCCGAGTCCGACTAGTGCGGTGGATTATCCCTGCGTCAGCCGGCCGGCGGGCCGAGTCCGACTAGTGCGGTGGATTATCCCTGCGTCAGCCGGCCGGCGGGCCGAGTCCGACTAGTGCGGTGGATTATCCCAGCCGGCCGGCCGGCGGGCCGAGTCCGACTAGTACGGTGGATTATCCCAGCCGGCCGGCGGGCCGAGTCCGACTAGTGCGGTGGATTATCCCTGCGTCAGCCGGTCGGCGGGCCGAGTCCGACTAGTGCGGTGGATTATCCCTGAGTCAGCCGGCCGGCGGGCCGAATCCGACTAGTGCGGTTGATTATCCCAGCCGGCCGGCCGGCGGGTCGAATCCGACTAGTGCGGTGGATTATCCCAGCCGGCCGGCGGGCCGAGTCCGACTAGTGCGGTGGATTATCCCTGCGACAGCCGGCCGGCGGGCCGAGTCCGACTAGTGTGGTGGATTATCCTAGCCGGCCGGCGGGCCGAGTCCGACAGTGTGGTGGATTATCCCAGCGTCAGCCAGCCGGCGGGCCGAGTTCGACTAGTGCGGTGGATTATCCCTGCGTCAGCCGGCCGGCGGGCCGAGTCCGACTAGTGCGGTGGATTATCCCTGCGTCAGCCGGCCGGCGGGCCGAGTCCGACAGTGCGGTGGATTATCCCAGCCGGCCGGCGGGCCGAGTCCGACTAGTGCGGTGGATTATCCCTGAGCCAGCCGGCCGGCGGGCCGAGTCCGACTAGTGCGGTGGATTATCCCTGCGACAGCCGGCTGGCCGGCCGAGTCCGACTAGTGCGGTGGATTATCCCTGCGTCAGCCTGCCGGCGGGCCGAGTCCGACTAGTGCGGTGGATTATCCCTCAGTCAGCTGGCCGGCGGGCCGAGTCCGACTAGTACGGTGGATTATCCCAGCCGGCCGGCGGGCCGAGTCCGACTAGTGCGGTGGATTATCCCAGCCTGCCGGCGGGCCGAGTCCGACTAGTGCGGTGGATTATCCCAGCCGGCCGGCCGGCGGGCCGAGTCCGACTAGTGCGGTGGATTATCCCAGCCGGCCGGCGGGCCGAGTCCGACAGTGCGGTGGATTATCCCTGCGTCAGCCGGCCGGCGGGCCGAGTCCGACTAGTGCGGTGGATTATCCCTGCGTCAGCCGGCCGGCGGGCCGAGTCTGACTAGTGCGGTGGATTATCCCTGAGTCAGCCGGCCGGCGGGCCGAGTCCGACTAGTGCGGTGGATTATCCCAGCCGGCCGGCCGGCGGGCCGAGTCCGACTAGTGCGGTGGATTATCCCAGCCGGCCGGCGGGCCGAGTCCGACTAGTGCGGTAGATTATCCCTGCGACAACCGGCCGGCGGGCCGAGTCCGACTAGTGTGGTGGATTATCCCAGCCGGCCGGCGGGCCGAGTCCGACAGTGCGGTGGATTATCCCAGCCGGCCGGCGGGCCGAGTCCTACTAGTGCGGTGGATTATCCCTGCGTCAGCCGGCGGGCCGAGTCCGACTAGTGCGGTGGATTGTCCCTGCGTCAGCCGGCCGGCGGGCCGAGTCCGACTAGTGCGGTGGATTATCCCTGCGTCAGCCGGCCGGCGGGCCGAGTCCGACTAGTGCGGTGGATTACCCCTGCGTCAGCCGGCCGGCGGGCCGAGTCCGACTAGTGCGGTGGATTATCCCAGCCGGCCGGCGGGCCGAGTCCGACTAGTGCGGTGGATTATCCCAGCCGGCCGGCCGGCGGGCCGAGTCCGACTAGTGCGGTGGATTATCCCAGCCGGCCGGCCGGCGGGCCGAGTCCGACTAGTGCGGTGGATTATCCCTGAGTCAGCCGGCCGGCGGGCCGAGTCCGACTAGTGCGGTGGATTATCCCAGCCGGCCGGCGGGCCGAGTCCGACTAGTGCGGTAGATTATCCCTGCCGGCGGGCCGAGTCCGACTAGTGCGGTGGATTATCCCAGCCGGCCGGCGGGCCGAGTCCGACTAGTGCGGAAGATTATCTCTGCGTCAGCCGGCCGGCGGGCCGAGTCCGACTAGTGCGGTGGATTATCCCTGCGACAGCAGGCCGGCGGGCCGAGTCCGACTAGTGCGGTGGATTATCCCTGCGTCAGCCGGCCGGCGGGCCGAGTCCGACTAGTGCGGTGGATTATCCCTGCGTCAGCCGGCCGGCGGGCCGAGTCCGACTAATGCGGTGGATTATCCCTGCGTCAGCCTGCCGGCGGGCCGAGTCTGACTAGTGCGGTGGATTATCCCAGCCGGCCGGCGGGCCGAGTCCGATTAGTGCGGTGGATTATCCCTGCGTCAGCCGGCCGGCGGGCCGAGTCCGACTAGTGCGGTGGATTATCCCTGCGTCAGCCGGCCGGCGGGCCGAGTCCGACTAGTGCGGTGGATTATCCCAGCCGGCCGGCCGGCGAGCCGAGTCCGACTAGTGCGGTGGATTATCCCTGAGTCAGCCGGCCGGCGGGCCGAGTCCGACTAGTGCGGTGGATTATCCCTGAGTCAGCCGGCCGGCGGGCCGAGTCCGACTAGTGCGGTGGATTATCCCTGCGTCAGCCGGCCGGCGGGCCGAGTCCGACTAGTGCGGTGGATTATCCCAGCCGGCCGGCCGGCGAGCCGAGTCCGACTAGTGCGGTGGATTATCCCTGCGTCAGCCGGCCGGCGGGCCGAGTCCGACTAGTGCGGTGGATTATCCCTGCGTCAGCTGGCCGGCGGGCCGAGTCCGACTAGTGCGGTGGATTATCCCTGCGTCAGCCGGCCGGCGGGCCGAGTCCGACTAGTGCGGTGGATTATCCCAGCCGGCCGGCCGGCGGGCCGAGTCCGACTAGCAGGGTGGATTATCCCAGCCGGCCGGCGGGCCGAGTCCGACTAGTGCGGTGGATTATCCCTGCGTCAGCCGGTCGGCGGGCCGAGTCCGACTAGTGCGGTGGATTATCCCTGAGTCAGCCGGCCGGCGGGCCGAATCCGACTAGTGCGGTTGATTATCCCAGCCGGCCGGCCGGCGGGTCGAATCCGACTAGTGCGGTGGATTATCCCAGCCGGCCGGCGGGCCGAGTCCGACTAGTGCGGTGGATTATCCCTGCGACAGCCGGCCGGCGGGCCGAGTCCGACTAGTGCGGTGGATTATCCTAGCCGGCCGGCGGGCCGAGTCCGACAGTGCGGTGGATTATCCCTGAGTCAGCCGGCCGGCGGGCCGAGTCCGACTAGTGCGGTGGATTATCCCAGCCGGCCGGCCGGCGGGCCGAGTCCGACTAGTGCGGTGGATTATCCCAGCCGGCCGGCGGGCCGAGTCCGACTAGTGCGGTGGATTATCCCTGCGACAGCCGGCCGGCGGGCCGAGTCCGACTAGTGCGGTGGATTATCCCAGCCGGCCGGCGGGCCGAGTCCGACAGTGCGGTGGATTATCCCAGCCGGCCGGCTGGCCGAGTCCGACTAGTGCGGTGGATTATCCCTGCGTTAGCCGGCGGGCCGAGTCCGACTAGTGCGGTGGATTATCCCTGCGACAGCAGGCCGGCGGGCCGAGTCCGACTAGTGCGGTGGATTATCCCTGCGTCAGCCGGCCGGCGGGCCGAGTCCGACTAGTGCGGTGGATTATCCCTGCGTCAGCCGGCCGGCGGGCCGAGTCCGACTAGTGCGGTAGATTATCCCAGCCGGCCAGCGGGCCGAGAACGACTAGTGCGGTGGATTATCCCTGCGTCAGCCGGCCGGCGGGCCGAGCCCGACTAGTGCGGTGGATTATCCCTGCGTCAGCCGGCCGGCGGGCCGAGTCCGACTAGTGCGGTGGATTATCCCTGCGTCAGCCTGCCGGCGGGCCGAGTCCGACTTGTGCGGTGGATTATCCCTGAGTCAGCCGGCCGGCGGGCCGAGTCCGACTAGTGCGGTGGATTATCCCTGAGTCAGCCGGCCGGCGGGCCGAGTCCGACTAGTGCGGTGGATTATCCCTGCGTCAGCCGGCCGGCGGGCCGAGTCCGACTAGTGCGGTGGATTATCCCAGCCGGCCGGCCGGCGAGCCGAGTCCGACTAGTGCGGTGGATTATCCCTGAGTCAGCCGGCCGGCGGGCCGAGTCCGACTAGTGCGGTGGATTATCCCTGAGTCAGCCGGCCGGCGGGCCGAGTCCGACTAGTGCGGTGGATTATCCCTGCGTCAGCCGGCCGGCGGGCCGAGTCCGACTACTAGTGCGGTGGATTATCCCAGCCGGCCGGCCGGCGAGCCGAGTCCGACTAGTGCGGTGGATTATCCCTGCGTCAGCCGGCCGGCGGGCCGAGTCCGACTAGTGCGTTGGATTATCCCTGCGTCAGCCGGCCGGCGGGCCGAGTCCGACTAGTGCGGTGGATTATCCCTGCGTCAGCCGGCCGGCGGGCCGAGTCCGACTAGTGCGGTGGATTATCCCAGCCGGCCGGCCGGCGGGCCGAGTCCGACTAGTACGGTGGATTATCCCAGCCGGCCGGCGGGCCGAGTCCGACTAGTGCGGTGGATTATCCCTGCGTCAGCCGGTCGGTGGGCCGAGTCCGACTAGTGCGGTGGATTATCCCTGAGTCAGCCGGCCGGCGGGCCGAATCCGACTAGTGCGGTTGATTATCCCAGCCGGCCGGCCGGCGGGTCGAATCCGACTAGTGCGGTGGATTATCCCAGCCGGCCGGCGGGCCGAGTCCGACTAGTGCGGTGGATTATCCCTGCGACAGCCGGCCGGCGGGCCGAGTCCGACTAGTGTGGTGGATTATCCTAGCCGGCCGGCGGGCCGAGTCCGACAGTGTGGTGGATTATCCCAGCGTCAGCCAGCCGGCGGGCCGAGTTCGACTAGTGCGGTGGATTATCCCTGCGTCAGCCGGCCGGCGGGCCGAGTCCGACTAGTGCGGTGGATTATCCCTGCGTCAGCCGGCCGGCGGGCCGAGTCCGACAGTGCGGTGGATTATCCCAGCCGGCCGGCGGGCCGAGTCCGACTAGTGCGGTGGATTATCCCTGCGTCAGCCGGTCGGCGGGCCGAGTCCGACTAGTGCGGTGGATTATCCCTGCGTCAGCCGGCCGGCGGGCCGAGTCCGACTAGTGCGGTGGATTATCCCTGCGTCAGCCGGCCGGCGGGCCGAGTCCGACTAGTGCGGTGGATTATCCCAGCCGGCCGGCCGGCGGGCCGAGTCCGACTAGTACGGTGGATTATCCCAGCCGGCCGGCGGGCCGAGTCCGACTAGTGCGGTGGATTATCCCTGCGTCAGCCGGTCGGCGGGCCGAGTCCGACTAGTGCGGTGGATTATCCCTGAGTCAGCCGGCCGGCGGGCCGAATCCGACTAGTGCGGTTGATTATCCCAGCCGGCCGGCCGGCGGGTCGAATCGACTAGTGCGGTGGATTATCCCAGCCGGCCGGCGGGCCGAGTCCGACTAGTGCGGTGGATTATCCCTGCGACAGCCGGCCGGCGGGCCGAGTCCGACTAGTGTGGTGGATTATCCTAGCCGGCCGGCGGGCCGAGTCCGACAGTGTGGTGGATTATCCCAGCGTCAGCCAGCCGGCGGGCCGAGTTCGACTAGTGCGGTGGATTATCCCTGCGTCAGCCGGCCGGCGGGCCGAGTCCGACTAGTGCGGTGGATTATCCCTGCGTCAGCCGGCCGGCGGGCCGAGTCCGACAGTGCGGTGGATTATCCCAGCCGGCCGGCGGGCCCGAGTCCGACTAGTGCGGTGGATTATCCTGAGCCAGCCGGCCGGCGGGCCGAGTCGACTAGTGCGGTGGATTATCCCTGCGACAGCCGGCTGGCCGGCCGAGTCCGACTAGTGCGGTGGATTATCCCTGCGTCAGCCTGCCGGCGGGCCGAGTCCGACTAGTGCGGTGGATTATCCCTCAGTCAGCTGGCCGGCGGGCCGAGTCCGACTAGTACGGTGGATTATCCCAGCCGGCCGGCGGGCCGAGTCCGACTAGTGCGGTGGATTATCCCAGCCTGCCGGCGGGCCGAGTCCGACTAGTGCGGTGGATTATCCCAGCCGGCCGGCCGGCGGGCCGAGTCCGACTAGTGCGGTGGATTATCCCAGCCGGCCGGCGGGCCGAGTCCGACAGTGCGGTGGATTATCCCTGCGTCAGCCGGCCGGCGGGCCGAGTCCGACTAGTGCGGTGGATTATCCCTGCGTCAGCCGGCCGGCGGGCCGAGTCTGACTAGTGCGGTGGATTATCCCTGAGTCAGCCGGCCGGCGGGCCGAGTCCGACTAGTGCGGTGGATTATCCCAGCCGGCCGGCCGGCGGGCCGAGTCCGACTAGTGCGGTGGATTATCCAGCCGGCCGGCGGGCCGAGTCCGACTAGTGCGGTAGATTATCCCTGCGACAACCGGCCGGCGGGCCGAGTCCGACTAGTGTGGTGGATTATCCCAGCCGGCCGGCGGGCCGAGTCCGACAGTGCGGTGGATTATCCCAGCCGGCCGGCGGGCCGAGTCCTACTAGTGCGGTGGATTATCCCTGCGTCAGCCGGCGGGCCGAGTCCGACTAGTGCGGTGGATTGTCCCTGCGTCAGCCGGCCGGCGGGCCGAGTCCGACTAGTGCGGTGGATTATCCCTGCGTCAGCCGGCCGGCGGGCCGAGTCCGACTAGTGCGGTGGATTACCCCTGCGTCAGCCGGCCGGCGGGCCGAGTCCGACTAGTGCGGTGGATTATCCCAGCCGGCCGGCGGGCCGAGTCCGACTAGTGCGGTGGATTATCCCAGCCGGCCGGCCGGCGGGCCGAGTCCGACTAGTGCGGTGGATTATCCCAGCCGGCCGGCCGGCGGGCCGAGTCCGACTAGTGCGGTGGATTATCCCTGAGTCAGCCGGCCGGCGGGCCGAGTCCGACTAGTGCGGTGGATTATCCCAGCCGGCCGGCGGGCCGAGTCCGACTAGTGCGGTAGATTATCCCTGCCGGCGGGCCGAGTCCGACTAGTGCGGTGGATTATCCCAGCCGGCCGGCGGGCCGAGTCCGACTAGTGCGGAAGATTATCTCTGCGTCAGCCGGCCGGCGGGCCGAGTCCGACTAGTGCGGTGGATTATCCCTGCGACAGCAGGCCGGCGGGCCGAGTCCGACTAGTGCGGTGGATTATCCCTGCGTCAGCCGGCCGGCGGGCCGAGTCCGACTAGTGCGGTGGATTATCCCTGCGTCAGCCGGCCGGCGGGCCGAGTCCGACTAATGCGGTGGATTATCCCTGCGTCAGCCTGCCGGCGGGCCGAGTCTGACTAGTGCGGTGGATTATCCCAGCCGGCCGGCGGGCCGAGTCCGATTAGTGCGGTGGATTATCCCTGCGTCAGCCGGCCGGCGGGCCGAGTCCGACTAGTGCGGTGGATTATCCATGCGACAGCAGGCCGGCGGGCCGAGTCCGACTAGTGCGGTGGATTATCCCTGCTTCAGCCGGCCGGCGGGCTGAGTCCGACTAGTGCGGTGGATTATCCCTGAGTCAGCCGGCCGGCGGGCCGAGTCCGACTAGTGCGGTGGATTATCCCTGCGTCAGCCGGCCGGCGGGCCGAGTCCGACAGTGCGGTGGATTATCCCTGCGTCAGCCGGCCGGCGGGCCGAGTCCGACTAGTGCGGTGGATTATCCCTGCGACAGCCGGCCGGCGGGCCGAGTCCGACTAGTGCGGTGGATTATCCAAGCCGGCCGGCGGGCCGAGTCCGACAGTGCGGTGGATTATCCCAGCCGGCCGGCGGGCCGAGTCCGACTAGTGCGGTGGATTATCCCTGCGTCAGCCGGCGGGCCGAGTCCGACTAGTGCGGTGGAATATCCCTGCGACAGCAGGCCGGCGGGCCGAGTCCGACTAGTGCGGTGGATTATCCCTGCGTCAGCCGGCCGGCGGGCCGAGTCCGACTAGTGCGGTGGATTATCCCTGCGTCAGCCGGCCGGCGGGCCGAGTCCGACTAGTGCGGTGGATTATCCCTGCGTCAGCCGGCCGGCGGGCCGAGTCCGACTAGTGCGGTGGATTATCCCTGCGTCAGCCGGCCGGCGGGCCGAGTCCGACTAGTGCGGTGGATTATCCCTGAGTCAGCCGGCCGGCGGGCCGAGTCCGACTAGTGCGGTGGATTATCCCTGCGTCAGCCGGCCGGCGGGCCGAGTCCGACTAGTGCGGTGGATTATCCCAGCCGGCCGGCGGGCCGAGTCCGACTAGTGCGGTGGAATATCCCTGCGTCAGCCGGCCGGCGGGCCGAGCCCGACTAGTGCGGTGGATTATCCCTGCGTCAGCCGGCCGGCGGGCCGAGTCCGACTAGTGCGGTGGATTATCCCTGCGTCAGCCTGCCGGCGGGCCGAGTCCGACTAGTGCGGTGGATTATCCCTGAGTCAGCCGGCCGGCGGGCCGAGTCCGACTAGTGCGGTGGATTATCCCTGAGTCAGCCGGCCGGCGGGCCGAGTCCGACTAGTGCGGTGGATTATCCCTGCGTCAGCCGGCCGGCGGGCCGAGTCCGACTAGTGCGGTGGATTATCCCAGCCGGCCGGCCGGCGAGCCGAGTCCGACTAGTGCGGTGGATTATCCCTGAGTCAGCCGGCCGGCGGGCCGAGTCCGACTAGTGCGGTGGATTATCCCTGAGTCAGCCGGCCGGCGGGCCGAGTCCGACTAGTGCGGTGGATTATCCCTGCGTCAGCCGGCCGGCGGGCCGAGTCCGACTAGTGCGGTGGATTATCCCAGCCGGCCGGCCGGCGAGCCGAGTCCGACTAGTGCGGTGGATTATCCCTGCGTCAGCCGGCCGGCGGGCCGAGTCCGACTAGTGCGGTGGATTATCCCTGCGTCAGCTGGCCGGCGGGCCGAGTCCGACTAGTGCGGTGGATTATCCCTGCGTCAGCCGGCCGGCGGGCCGAGTCCGACTAGTGCGGTGGATTATCCCAGCCGGCCGGCCGGCGGGCCGAGTCCGACTAGCAGGGTGGATTATCCCAGCCGGCCGGCGGGCCGAGTCCGACTAGTGCGGTGGATTATCCCTGCGTCAGCCGGTCGGCGGGCCGAGTCCGACTAGTGCGGTGGATTATCCCTGAGTCAGCCGGCCGGCGGGCCGAATCCGACTAGTGCGGTTGATTATCCCAGCCGGCCGGCCGGCGGGTCGAATCCGACTAGTGCGGTGGATTATCCCAGCCGGCCGGCGGGCCGAGTCCGACTAGTGCGGTGGATTATCCCTGCGACAGCCGGCCGGCGGGCCGAGTCCGACTAGTGCGGTGGATTATCCTAGCCGGCCGGCGGGCCGAGTCCGACAGTGCGGTGGATTATCCCTGAGTCAGCCGGCCGGCGGGCCGAGTCCGACTAGTGCGGTGGATTATCCCAGCCGGCCGGCCGGCGGGCCGAGTCCGACTAGTGCGGTGGATTATCCCAGCCGGCCGGCGGGCCGAGTCCGACTAGTGCGGTGGATTATCCCTGCGACAGCCGGCCGGCGGGCCGAGTCCGACTAGTGCGGTGGATTATCCCAGCCGGCCGGCGGGCCGAGTCCGACAGTGCGGTGGATTATCCCAGCCGGCCGGCTGGCCGAGTCCGACTAGTGCGGTGGATTATCCCTGCGTTAGCCGGCGGGCCGAGTCCGACTAGTGCGGTGGATTATCCCTGCGACAGCAGGCCGGCGGGCCGAGTCCGACTAGTGCGGTGGATTATCCCTGCGTCAGCCGGCCGGCGGGCCGAGTCCGACTAGTGCGGTGGATTATCCCTGCGTCAGCCGGCCGGCGGGCCGAGTCCGACTAGTGCGGTAGATTATCCCAGCCGGCCAGCGGGCCGAGAACGACTAGTGCGGTGGATTATCCCTGCGTCAGCCGGCCGGCGGGCCGAGCCCGACTAGTGCGGTGGATTATCCCTGCGTCAGCCGGCCGGCGGGCCGAGTCCGACTAGTGCGGTGGATTATCCCTGCGTCAGCCTGCCGGCGGGCCGAGTCCGACTTGTGCGGTGGATTATCCCTGAGTCAGCCGGCCGGCGGGCCGAGTCCGACTAGTGCGGTGGATTATCCCTGAGTCAGCCGGCCGGCGGGCCGAGTCCGACTAGTGCGGTGGATTATCCCTGCGTCAGCCGGCCGGCGGGCCGAGTCCGACTAGTGCGGTGGATTATCCCAGCCGGCCGGCCGGCGAGCCGAGTCCGACTAGTGCGGTGGATTATCCCTGAGTCAGCCGGCCGGCGGGCCGAGTCCGACTAGTGCGGTGGATTATCCCTGAGTCAGCCGGCCGGCGGGCCGAGTCCGACTAGTGCGGTGGATTATCCCTGCGTCAGCCGGCCGGCGGGCCGAGTCCGACTAGTGCGGTGGATTATCCCAGCCGGCCGGCCGGCGAGCCGAGTCCGACTAGTGCGGTGGATTATCCCTGCGTCAGCCGGCCGGCGGGCCGAGTCCGACTAGTGCGTTGGATTATCCCTGCGTCAGCCGGCCGGCGGGCCGAGTCCGACTAGTGCGGTGGATTATCCCTGCGTCAGCCGGCCGGCGGGCCGAGTCCGACTAGTGCGGTGGATTATCCCAGCCGGCCGGCCGGCGGGCCGAGTCCGACTAGTACGGTGGATTATCCCAGCCGGCCGGCGGGCCGAGTCCGACTAGTGCGGTGGATTATCCCTGCGTCAGCCGGTCGGTGGGCCGAGTCCGACTAGTGCGGTGGATTATCCCTGAGTCAGCCGGCCGGCGGGCCGAATCCGACTAGTGCGGTTGATTATCCCAGCCGGCCGGCCGGCGGGTCGAATCCGACTAGTGCGGTGGATTATCCCAGCCGGCCGGCGGGCCGAGTCCGACTAGTGCGGTGGATTATCCCTGCGACAGCCGGCCGGCGGGCCGAGTCCGACTAGTGTGGTGGATTATCCTAGCCGGCCGGCGGGCCGAGTCCGACAGTGTGGTGGATTATCCCAGCGTCAGCCAGCCGGCGGGCCGAGTTCGACTAGTGCGGTGGATTATCCCTGCGTCAGCCGGCCGGCGGGCCGAGTCCGACTAGTGCGGTGGATTATCCCTGCGTCAGCCGGCCGGCGGGCCGAGTCCGACAGTGCGGTGGATTATCCCAGCCGGCCGGCGGGCCGAGTCCGACTAGTGCGGTGGATTATCCCTGAGCCAGCCGGCCGGCGGGCCGAGTCCGACTAGTGCGGTGGATTATCCCTGCGACAGCCGGCTGGCCGGCCGAGTCCGACTAGTGCGGTGGATTATCCCTGCGTCAGCCTGCCGGCGGGCCGAGTCCGACTAGTGCGGTGGATTATCCCTCAGTCAGCTGGCCGGCGGGCCGAGTCCGACTAGTACGGTGGATTATCCCAGCCGGCCGGCGGGCCGAGTCCGACTAGTGCGGTGGATTATCCCAGCCTGCCGGCGGGCCGAGTCCGACTAGTGCGGTGGATTATCCCAGCCGGCCGGCCGGCGGGCCGAGTCCGACTAGTGCGGTGGATTATCCCAGCCGGCCGGCGGGCCGAGTCCGACAGTGCGGTGGATTATCCCTGCGTCAGCCGGCCGGCGGGCCGAGTCCGACTAGTGCGGTGGATTATCCCTGCGTCAGCCGGCCGGCGGGCCGAGTCTGACTAGTGCGGTGGATTATCCCTGAGTCAGCCGGCCGGCGGGCCGAGTCCGACTAGTGCGGTGGATTATCCCAGCCGGCCGGCCGGCGGGCCGAGTCCGACTAGTGCGGTGGATTATCCCAGCCGGCCGGCGGGCCGAGTCCGACTAGTGCGGTAGATTATCCCTGCGACAACCGGCCGGCGGGCCGAGTCCGACTAGTGTGGTGGATTATCCCAGCCGGCCGGCGGGCCGAGTCCGACAGTGCGGTGGATTATCCCAGCCGGCCGGCGGGCCGAGTCCTACTAGTGCGGTGGATTATCCCTGCGTCAGCCGGCGGGCCGAGTCCGACTAGTGCGGTGGATTGTCCCTGCGTCAGCCGGCCGGCGGGCCGAGTCCGACTAGTGCGGTGGATTATCCCTGCGTCAGCCGGCCGGCGGGCCGAGTCCGACTAGTGCGGTGGATTACCCCTGCGTCAGCCGGCCGGCGGGCCGAGTCCGACTAGTGCGGTGGATTATCCCAGCCGGCCGGCGGGCCGAGTCCGACTAGTGCGGTGGATTATCCCAGCCGGCCGGCCGGCGGGCCGAGTCCGACTAGTGCGGTGGATTATCCCAGCCGGCCGGCCGGCGGGCCGAGTCCGACTAGTGCGGTGGATTATCCCTGAGTCAGCCGGCCGGCGGGCCGAGTCCGACTAGTGCGGTGGATTATCCCAGCCGGCCGGCGGGCCGAGTCCGACTAGTGCGGTAGATTATCCCTGCCGGCGGGCCGAGTCCGACTAGTGCGGTGGATTATCCCAGCCGGCCGGCGGGCCGAGTCCGACTAGTGCGGAAGATTATCTCTGCGTCAGCCGGCCGGCGGGCCGAGTCCGACTAGTGCGGTGGATTATCCCTGCGACAGCAGGCCGGCGGGCCGAGTCCGACTAGTGCGGTGGATTATCCCTGCGTCAGCCGGCCGGCGGGCCGAGTCCGACTAGTGCGGTGGATTATCCCTGCGTCAGCCGGCCGGCGGGCCGAGTCCGACTAATGCGGTGGATTATCCCTGCGTCAGCCTGCCGGCGGGCCGAGTCTGACTAGTGCGGTGGATTATCCCAGCCGGCCGGCGGGCCGAGTCCGATTAGTGCGGTGGATTATCCCTGCGTCAGCCGGCCGGCGGGCCGAGTCCGACTAGTGCGGTGGATTATCCCTGCGACAGCAGGCCGGCGGGCCGAGTCCGACTAGTGCGGTGGATTATCCCTGCTTCAGCCGGCCGGCGGGCTGAGTCCGACTAGTGCGGTGGATTATCCCTGAGTCAGCCGGCCGGCGGGCCGAGTCCGACTAGTGCGGTGGATTATCCCTGCGTCAGCCGGCCGGCGGGCCGAGTCCGACAGTGCGGTGGATTATCCCTGCGTCAGCCGGCCGGCGGGCCGAGTCCGACTAGTGCGGTGGATTATCCCTGCGACAGCCGGCCGGCGGGCCGAGTCCGACTAGTGCGGTGGATTATCCCAGCCGGCCGGCGGGCCGAGTCCGACAGTGCGGTGGATTATCCCAGCCGGCCGGCGGGCCGAGTCCGACTAGTGCGGTGGATTATCCCTGCGTCAGCCGGCGGGCCGAGTCCGACTAGTGCGGTGGAATATCCCTGCGACAGCAGGCCGGCGGGCCGAGTCCGACTAGTGCGGTGGATTATCCCTGCGTCAGCCGGCCGGCGGGCCGAGTCCGACTAGTGCGGTGGATTATCCCTGCGTCAGCCGGCCGGCGGGCCGAGTCCGACTAGTGCGGTGGATTATCCCTGCGTCAGCCGGCCGGCGGGCCGAGTCCGACTAGTGCGGTGGATTATCCCTGCGTCAGCCGGCCGGCGGGCCGAGTCCGACTAGTGCGGTGGATTATCCCTGAGTCAGCCGGCCGGCGGGCCGAGTCCGACTAGTGCGGTGGATTATCCCTGCGTCAGCCGGCCGGCGGGCCGAGTCCGACTAGTGCGGTGGATTATCCCAGCCGGCCGGCGGGCCGAGTCCGACTAGTGCGGTGGAATATCCCTGCGTCAGCCGGCCGGCGGGCCGAGCCCGACTAGTGCGGTGGATTATCCCTGCGTCAGCCGGCCGGCGGGCCGAGTCCGACTAGTGCGGTGGATTATCCCTGCGTCAGCCTGCCGGCGGGCCGAGTCCGACTAGTGCGGTGGATTATCCCTGAGTCAGCCGGCCGGCGGGCCGAGTCCGACTAGTGCGGTGGATTATCCCTGAGTCAGCCGGCCGGCGGGCCGAGTCCGACTAGTGCGGTGGATTATCCCTGCGTCAGCCGGCCGGCGGGCCGAGTCCGACTAGTGCGGTGGATTATCCCAGCCGGCCGGCCGGCGAGCCGAGTCCGACTAGTGCGGTGGATTATCCCTGAGTCAGCCGGCCGGCGGGCCGAGTCCGACTAGTGCGGTGGATTATCCCTGAGTCAGCCGGCCGGCGGGCCGAGTCCGACTAGTGCGGTGGATTATCCCTGCGTCAGCCGGCCGGCGGGCCGAGTCCGACTAGTGCGGTGGATTACCCCTGCGTCAGCCGGCCGGCGGGCCGAGTCCGACTAGTGCGGTGAATTATCCCAGCCGGCCGGCGGGCCGAGTCCGACTAGTGCGGTGGATTATCCCAGCCGGCCGGCCGGCGGGCCGAGTCCGACTAGTGCGGTGGATTATCCCAGCCGGCCGGCCGGCGGGCCGAGTCCGACTAGTGCGGTGGATTATCCCTGAGTCAGCCGGCCGGCGGGCCGAGTCCGACTAGTGCGGTGGATTATCCCAGCCGGCCGGCGGGCCGAGTCCGACTAGTGCGGTAGATTATCCCTGCCGGCGGGCCGAGTCCGACTAGTGCGGTGGATTATCCCAGCCGGCCGGCGGGCCGAGTCCGACTAGTGCGGAAGATTATCTCTGCGTCAGCCGGCCGGCGGGCCGAGTCCGACTAGTGCGGTGGATTATCCCTGCGACAGCAGGCCGGCGGGCCGAGTCCGACTAGTGCGGTGGATTATCCCTGCGTCAGCCGGCCGGCGGGCCGAGTCCGACTAGTGCGGTGGATTATCCCTGCGTCAGCCGGCCGGCGGGCCGAGTCCGACTAGTGCGGTGGATTATCCCTGCGTCAGCCTGCCGGCGGGCCGAGTCTGACTAGTGCGGTGGATTATCCCAGCCGGCCGGCGGGCCGAGTCCGACTAGTGCGGTGGATTATCCCTGCGTCAGCCGGCCGGCGGGCCGAGTCCGACTAGTGCGGTGGATTATCCCTGCGACAGCAGGCCGGCGGGCCGAGTCCGACTAGTGCGGTGGATTATCCCTGCTTCAGCCGGCCGGCGGGCTGAGTCCGACTAGTGCGGTGGATTATCCCTGAGTCAGCCGGCCGGCGGGCCGAGTCCGACTAGTGCGGTGGATTATCCCTGCGTCAGCCGGCCGGCGGGCCGAGTCCGACAGTGCGGTGGATTATCCCTGCGTCAGCCGGCCGGCGGGCCGAGTCCGACTAGTGCGGTGGATTATCCCTGCGACAGCCGGCCGGCGGGCCGAGTCCGACTAGTGCGGTGGATTATCCCAGCCGGCCGGCGGGCCGAGTCCGACAGTGCGGTGGATTATCCCAGCCGGCCGGCGGGCCGAGTCCGACTAGTGCGGTGGATTATCCCTGCGTCAGCCGGCGGGCCGAGTCCGACTAGTGCGGTGGAATATCCCTGCGACAGCAGGCCGGCGGGCCGAGTCCGACTAGTGCGGTGGATTATCCCTGCGTCAGCCGGCCGGCGGGCCGAGTCCGACTAGTGCGGTGGATTATCCCTGCGTCAGCCGGCCGGCGGGCCGAATCCGACTAGTGCGGTGGATTATCCCTGCGTCAGCCGGCCGGCGGGCCGAGTCCGACTAGTGCGGTGGATTATCCCTGCGTCAGCCGGCCGGCGGGCCGAGTCCGACTAGTGCGGTGGATTATCCCTGAGTCAGCCGGCCGGCGGGCCGAGTCCGACTAGTGCGGTGGATTATCCCTGCGTCAGCCGGCCGGCGGGCCGAGTCCGACTAGTGCGGTGGATTATCCCAGCCGGCCGGCGGGCCGAGTCCGACTAGTGCGGTGGAATATCCCTGCGTCAGCCGGCCGGCGGGCCGAGCCCGACTAGTGCGGTGGATTATCCCTGCGTCAGCCGGCCGGCGGGCCGAGTCCGACTAGTGCGGTGGATTATCCCTGCGTCAGCCTGCCGGCGGGCCGAGTCCGACTAGTGCGGTGGATAATCCCTGAGTCAGCCGGCCGGCGGGCCGAGTCCGACTAGTGCGGTGGATTATCCCTGAGTCAGCCGGCCGGCGGGCCGAGTCCGACTAGTGCGGTGGATTATCCCTGCGTCAGCCGGCCGGCGGGCCGAGTCCGACTAGTGCGGTGGATTATCCCAGCCGGCCGGCCGGCGAGCCGAGTCCGACTAGTGCGGTGGATTATCCCTGAGTCAGCCGGCCGGCGGGCCGAGTCCGACTAGTGCGGTGGATTATCCCTGAGTCAGCCGGCCGGCGGGCCGAGTCCGACTAGTGCGGTGGATTATCCCTGCGTCAGCCGGCCGGCGGGCCGAGTCCGACTAGTGCGGTGGATTATCCCAGCCGGCCGGCCGGCGAGCCGAGTCCGACTAGTGCGGTGGATTATCCCTGCGTCAGCCGGCCGGCGGGCCGAGTCCGACTAGTGCGGTGGATTATCCCTGCGTCAGCCGGCCGGCGGGCCGAGTCCGACTAGTGCGGTGGATTATCCCAGCCGGCCGGCCGGCGGGCCGAGTCCGACTAGTAGGGTGGATTATCCCAGCCGGCCGGCGGGCCGAGTCCGACTAGTGCGGTGGATTATCCCTGCGTCAGCCGGTCGGCGGGCCGAGTCCGACTAGTGCGGTGGATTATCCCTGAGTCAGCCGGCCGGCGGGCCGAATCCGACTAGTGCGGTTGATTATCCCAGCCGGCCGGCCGGCGGGTCGAATCCGACTAGTGCGGTGGATTATCCCAGCCGGCCGGCGGGCCGAGTCCGACTAGTGCGGTGGATTATCCCTGCGACAGCCGGCCGGCGGGCCGAGTCCGACTAGTGCGGTGGATTATCCTAGCCGGCCGGCGGGCCGAGTCCGACAGTGCGGTGGATTATCCCAGCGTCAGCCGGCCGGCGGGCCGAGTCCGACTAGTGCGGTGGATTATCCCTGCGTCAGCCGGCCGGCGGGCCGAGTCCGACTAGTGCGGTGGATTATCCCTGCGTCAGCCGGCCGGCGGGCCGAGTCCGACAGTGCGGTGGATTATCCCAGCCGGCCGGCGGGCCGAGTCCGACTAGTGCGGTGGATTATCCCTGAGCCAGCCGGCCGGCGGGCCGAGTCCGACTAGTGCGGTGGATTATCCCTGCGACAGCCGGCTGGCCGGCCGAGTCCGACTAGTGCGGTGGATTATCCCTGCGTCAGCCTGCCGGCGGGCCGAGTCCGACTAGTGCGGTGGATTATCCCTCAGTCAGCTGGCCGGCGGGCCGAGTCCGACTAGTACGGTGGATTATCCCAGCCGGCCGGCGGGCCGAGTCCGACTAGTGCGGTGGATTATCCCAGCCTGCCGGCGGGCCGAGTCCGACTAGTGCGGTGGATTATCCCAGCCGGCCGGCCGGCGGGCCGAGTCCGACTAGTGCGGTGGATTATCCCAGCCGGCCGGCGGGCCGAGTCCGACTAGTGCGGTGGATTATCCCTGCGTCAGCCTGCCGGCGGGCCGAGTCCGACTAGTGCGGTGGATTATCTCAGCCGGCCGGCCGGCGGGTCGAGTCCGACTAGTGCGGTGGATTATCCCTGCGTCAGCCGGCCGGCGGGCCGAGTCCGACAGTGCGGTGGATTATCCCTGCGTCAGCCGGCCGGCGGGCCGAGTCCGACTAGTGCGGTGGATTATCCCTGCGTCAGCCGGCAGTCGGGCCGAGTCCGACAGTGCGGTGGGTTATCCCTGCGTCAGCCGGCCGGCGGGCCGAGTCCGACAGTGCGGTGGATTATCCCTGCGTCAGCCGGCCGGCGGGCCGAGTCCGACTAGTGCGGTGGATTATCCCTGCGTCAGCCGGCCGGCGGGCCGAGTCCGACTAGTGCGGTGGATTATCCCTGCGTCAGCCGGCCGGCGGGCCGAGTCTGACTAGTGCGGTGGATTATCCCTGAGTCAGCCGGCCGGCGGGCCGAGTCCGACTAGTGCGGTGGATTATCCCAGCCGGCCGGCCGGCGGGCCGAGTCCGATTAGTGCGGTGGATTATCCCAGCCGGCCGGCGGGCCGAGTCCGACTAGTGCGGTAGATTATCCCTGCGACAACCGGCCGGCGGGCCGAGTCCGACTTGTGTGGTGGATTATCCCAGCCGGCCGGCGGGCCGAGTCCGACAGTGCGGTGGATTATCCCAGCCGGCCGGCGGGCCGAGTCCGACTAGTGCGGTGGATTATCCCTGCGTCAGCCGGCGGGCCGAGTCCGACTAGTGCGGTGGATTGTCCCTGCGTCAGCCGGCCGGCGGGCCGAGTCCGACTAGTGCGGTGGATTATCCCTGCGTCAGCCGGCCGGCGGGCCGAGTCCGACTAGTGCGGTGGATTATCCCAGCCGGCCGGCCGGCGGGCCGAGTCCGACTAGTGCGGTGGATTATCCCTGAGTCAGCCGGCCGGCGGGCCGAGTCCGACTAGTGCGGTGGATTATCCCAGCCGGCCGGCGGGCCGAGTCCGACTAGTGCGGAAGATTATCTCTGCGTCAGCCGGCCGGCGGGCCGAGTCCGACTAGTGCGGTGGATTATCCCTGCGACAGCAGGCCGGCGGGCCGAGTCCGACTAGTGCGGTGGATTATCCCTGCGTCAGCCGGCCGGCGGGCCGAGTCCGACTAGTGCGGTGGATTATCCCTGCGTCAGCCGGCCGGCGGGCCGAGTCCGACTAGTGCGGTGGATTATCCCTGCGTCAGCCTGCCGGCGGGCCGAGTCTAACTAGTGCGGTGGATTATCCCAGCCGGCCGGCGGGCCGAGTCCGACTAGTGCGGTGGATTATCCCTGCGTCAGCCGGCCGGCGGGCCGAGTCCGACTAGTGCGGTGGATTATCCCTGCGACAGCAGGCCGGCGGGCCGAGTCCGACTAGTGCGGTGGATTATCCCTGCTTCAGCCGGCCGGCGGGCTGAGTCCGACTAGTGCGGTGGATTATCCCTGAGTCAGCCGGCCGGCGGGCCGAGTCCGACTAGTGCGGTGGATTATCCCTGCGTCAGCCGGCCGGCGGGCCGAGTCCGACAGTGCGGTGGATTATCCCTGCGTCAGCCGGCCGGCGGGCCGAGTCCGACTAGTGCGGTGGATTATCCCTGCGACAGCCGGCCGGCGGGCCGAGTCCGACTAGTGCGGTGGATTATCCCAGCCGGCCGGCGGGCCGAGTCCGACAGTGCGGTGGATTATCCCAGCCGGCCGGCGGGCCGAGTCCGACTAGTGCGGTGGATTATCCCTGCGTCAGCCGGCGGGCCGAGTCCGACTAGTGCGGTGGAATATCCCTGCGACAGCAGGCCGGCGGGCCGAGTCCGACTAGTGCGGTGGATTATCCCTGCGTCAGCCGGCCGGCGGGCCGAGTCCGACTAGTGCGGTGGATTATCCCTGCGTCAGCCGGCCGGCGGGCCGAATCCGACTAGTGCGGTGGATTATCCCTGCGTCAGCCGGCCGGCGGGCCGAGTCCGACTAGTGCGGTGGATTATCCCTGCGTCAGCCGGCCGGCGGGCCGAGTCCGACTAGTGCGGTGGATTATCCCTGAGTCAGCCGGCCGGCGGGCCGAGTCCGACTAGTGCGGTGGATTATCCCTGCGTCAGCCGGCCGGCGGGCCGAGTCCGACTAGTGCGGTGGATTATCCCAGCCGGCCGGCGGGCCGAGTCCGACTAGTGCGGTGGAATATCCCTGCGTCAGCCGGCCGGCGGGCCGAGCCCGACTAGTGCGGTGGATTATCCCTGCGTCAGCCGGCCGGCGGGCCGAGTCCGACTAGTGCGGTGGATTATCCCTGCGTCAGCCTGCCGGCGGGCCGAGTCCGACTAGTGCGGTGGATTATCCCTGAGTCAGCCGGCCGGCGGGCCGAGTCCGGCTAGTGCGGTGGATTATCCCTCAGTCAGCCGGCCGGCGGGCCGAGTCCGACTAGTGCGGTGGATTATCCCTGCGTCAGCCGGCGGCGGGCCGAGTCCGACTAGTGCGGTGGATTATCCCAGCCGGCCGGCCGGCGAGCCGAGTCCGACTAGTGCGGTGGATTATCCCTGAGTCAGCCGGCCGGCGGGCCGAGTCCGACTAGTGCGGTGGATTATCCCTGAGTCAGCCGGCCGGCGGGCCGAGTCCGACTAGTGCGGTGGATTATCCCTGCGTCAGCCGGCCGGCGGGCCGAGTCCGACTAGTGCGGTGGATTATCCCAGCCGGCCGGCCGGCGAGCCGAGTCCGACTAGTGCGGTGGATTATCCCTGCGTCAGCCGGCCGGCGGGCCGAGTCCGACTAGTGCGGTGGATTATCCCTGCGTCAGCCGGCCGGCGGGCCGAGTCCGACTAGTGCGGTGGATTATCCCAGCCGGCCGGCCGGCGGGCCGAGTCCGACTAGTAGGGTGGATTATCCCAGCCGGCCGGCGGGCCGAGTCCGACTAGTGCGGTGGATTATCCCTGCGTCAGCCGGTCGGCGGGCCGAGTCCGACTAGTGCGGTGGATTATCCCTGAGTCAGCCGGCCGGCGGGCCGAATCCGACTAGTGCGGTTGATTATCCCAGCCGGCCGGCCGGCGGGTCGAATCCGACTAGTGCGGTGGATTATCCCAGCCGGCCGGCGGGCCGAGTCCGACTAGTGCGGTGGATTATCCCTGCGACAGCCGGCCGGCGGGCCGAGTCCGACTAGTGCGGTGGATTATCCTAGCCGGCCGGCGGGCCGAGTCCGACAGTGCGGTGGATTATCCCAGCGTCAGCCGGCCGGCGGGCCGAGTCCGACTAGTGCGGTGGATTATCCCTGCGTCAGCCGGCCGGCGGGCCGAGTCCGACTAGTGCGGTGGATTATCCCTGCGTCAGCCGGCCGGCGGGCCGAGTCCGACAGTGCGGTGGATTATCCCAGCCGGCCGGCGGGCCGAGTCCGACTAGTGCGGTGGATTATCCCTGAGCCAGCCGGCCGGCGGGCCGAGTCCGACTAGTGCGGTGGATTATCCCTGCGACAGCCGGCTGGCCGGCCGAGTCCGACTAGTGCGGTGGATTATCCCTGCGTCAGCCTGCCGGCGGGCCGAGTCCGACTAGTGCGGTGGATTATCCCTCAGTCAGCTGGCCGGCGGGCCGAGTCCGACTAGTACGGTGGATTATCCCAGCCGGCCGGCGGGCCGAGTCCGACTAGTGCGGTGGATTATCCCAGCCTGCCGGCGGGCCGAGTCCGACTAGTGCGGTGGATTATCCCAGCCGGCCGGCCGGCGGGCCGAGTCCGACTAGTGCGGTGGATTATCCCAGCCGGCCGGCGGGCCGAGTCCGACTAGTGCGGTGGATTATCCCTGCGTCAGCCTGCCGGCGGGCCGAGTCCGACTAGTGCGGTGGATTATCTCAGCCGGCCGGCCGGCGGGTCGAGTCCGACTAGTGCGGTGGATTATCCCTGCGTCAGCCGGCCGGCGGGCCGAGTCCGACAGTGCGGTGGATTATCCCTGCGTCAGCCGGCCGGCGGGCCGAGTCCGACTAGTGCGGTGGATTATCCCTGCGTCAGCCGGCCGTCGGGCCGAGTCCGACAGTGCGGTGGGTTATCCCTGCGTCAGCCGGCCGGCGGGCCGAGTCCGACAGTGCGGTGGATTATCCCTGCGTCAGCCGGCCGTCGGGCCGAGTCCGACTAGTGCGGTGGATTATCCCTGCGTCAGCCGGCCGGCGGGCCGAGTCCGACTAGTGCGGTGGATTATCCCTGCGTCAGCCGGCCGGCGGGCCGAGTCTGACTAGTGCGGTGGATTATCCCTGAGTCAGCCGGCCGGCGGGCCGAGTCCGACTAGTGCGGTGGATTATCCCAGCCGGCCGGCCGGCGGGCCGAGTCCGATTAGTGCGGTGGATTATCCCAGCCGGCCGGCGGGCCGAGTCCGACTAGTGCGGTAGATTATCCCTGCGACAACCGGCCGGCGGGCCGAGTCCGACTTGTGTGGTGGATTATCCCAGCCGGCCGGCGGGCCGAGTCCGACAGTGCGGTGGATTATCCCAGCCGGCCGGCGGGCCGAGTCCGACTAGTGCGGTGGATTATCCCTGCGTCAGCCGGCGGGCCGAGTCCGACTAGTGCGGTGGATTGTCCCTGCGTCAGCCGGCCGGCGGGCCGAGTCCGACTAGTGCGGTGGATTATCCCTGCGTCAGCCGGCCGGCGGGCCGAGTCCGACTAGTGCGGTGGATTACCCCTGCGTCAGCCGGCCGGCGGGCCGAGTCCGACTAGTGCGGTGGATTATCCCAGCCGGCCGGCGGGCCGAGTCCGACTAGTGCGGTGGATTATCCCAGCCGGCCGGCCGGCGGGCCGAGTCCGACTAGTGCGGTGGATTATCCCAGCCGGCCGGCCGGCGGGCCGAGTCCGACTAGTGCGGTGGATTATCCCTGAGTCAGCCGGCCGGCGGGCCGAGTCCGACTAGTGCGGTGGATTATCCCAGCCGGCCGGCGGGCCGAGTCCGACTAGTGCGGTAGATTATCCCTGCCGGCGGGCCGAGTCCGACTAGTGCGGTGGATTATCCCAGCCGGCCGGCGGGCCGAGTCCGACTAGTGCGGAAGATTATCCCTGCGTCAGCCGGCCGGCGGGCCGAGTCCGACTAGTGCGGTGGATTATCCCTGCGACAGCAGGCCGGCGGGCCGAGTCCGACTAGTGCGGTGGATTATCCCTGCGTCAGCCGGCCGGCGGGCCGAGTCCGACTAGTGCGGTGGATTATCCCTGCGTCAGCCGGCCGGCGGGCCGAGTCCGACTAGTGCGGTGGATTATCCCTGCGTCAGCCTGCCGGCGGGCCGAGTCTGACTAGTGCGGTGGATTATCCCAGCCGGCCGGCGGGCCGAGTCCGACTAGTGCGGTGGATTATCCCTGCGTCAGCCGGCCGGCGGGCCGAGTCCGACTAGTGCGGTGGATTATCCCTGCGACAGCAGGCCGGCGGGCCGAGTCCGACCAGTGCGGTGGATTATCCCTGCTTCAGCCGGCCGGCGGGCTGAGTCCGACTAGTGCGGTGGATTATCCCTGAGTCAGCCGGCCGGCGGGCCGAGTCCGACTAGTGCGGTGGATTATCCCTGCGTCAGCCGGCCGGCGGGCCGAGTCCGACTAGTGCGGTGGATTATCCCAGCCGGCCGGCGGGCCGAGTCCGACTAGTGCGGTGGATTATCCCTGCGTCAGCCGGCCGGCGGGCCGAGTCCGACTAGTGTGGTGGATTATCCCTGCGTCAGCCGGCCGGCGGGCCGAGTCCGACTAGTGCGGTGGATTATCCCTGCGTTAGCCGGCCGGCGGGCCGAGACCGACTAGTGCGGTGGATTATCCCTGCGTCAGCCGGCCGGCGGGCCGAGTCCGACTAGTGCGGTGGATTATCCCTGCGTCAGCCGGCCGGCGGGCCGAGTCCGACTAGTGCGGTGGATTATCCCTGCGTCAGCCGGCCGGCGGGCCGAGTCCGACTAGTGCGGTGGATTATCCCTGCGTCAGCCGGCCGGCGGGCCGAGTCCGACTAGTGCGGGGAATTACCACTGCGTCAGCCGGCCGGCGGGCCGAGTCCGACTAGTGCGGTGGATTATCCCAGCCGGCCGGCGGGCCGAGTCCGACTAGTGCGGTGGATTATCCCAGCCGGCCGGCGGGCCGAGTCCGACTAGTGCGGTGGATTATCCCTGCGTCAGCCGGCCGGCGGGCCGAGTCCGACTAGTGCGGTGGATTATCCCTGCGTCAGCCTGCCGGCGGGCCGAGTCCGACTAGTGCGGTGGATTATCCCTGAGTCAGCCGGCCGGCGGGCCGAGTCCGACTAGTGCGGTGGATTATCCCAGCCGGCCGGCAGGCCGAGTCCGACTAGTGCGGTGGATTATCCCTGCGTCAGCCGGCCGGCGGGCCGAGTCCGACTAGTGCGGTGGATTATCCCAGCCGGCCGGCAGGCCGAGTCCGACTAGTGCGGTGGATTATCCCAGCCGGCCGGCAGGCCGAGTCCGACTAGTGCGGTGGATTATCCCTGCGTCAGCCGGCCGGCGGGCCGAGTCCGACTAGTGCGGTGGATTATCCCTGCGTCAGCTGGCCGGCGGGCCGAGTCCGACTAGTGCGGTGGATTATCCCTGCGTCAGCCGGCCGGCGGGCCGAGTCCGACTAGTGCGGTGGATTATCCCTGCGTCAGCCGGCCGGCGGGCCGAGTCCGACTAGTGCGGTGGATTATCCCTGCGTCAGCCGGCCGGCGGGCCGAGTCCGACTAGTGCGGTGGATTATCCCAGCCGGCCAGCCGGCGGGCCGAGTCCGACTAGTGCGGTGGATTATCCCTGCGTCAGCCGGCCGGCAGGCCGAGTCCGACTAGTGCGGTGGATTATCCCAGCCGGCCGGCGGGCCGAGTCCGACTAGTGCGGGGGATTATCCCTGCGTCAGCCGGCCGGCGGGCCGAGTCAGACTAGTGCGGTGGATTATCCCAGCCGGCCGGCGGGCCGAGTCCGACTAGTGCGGTGGATTATCCCTGCGTCAGCCGGCCGGCGGGCCGAGTCCGACTAGTGCGGTGGATTATCCCAGCCGGCCGGCGGGCCGAGTCCGACTAGTGCGGTGGATTATCCCAGCCGGCCGGCGGGCCGAGTCCGACTAGTGCGGGGGATTATCCCTGCGTCAGCCGGCCGGCGGGCCGAGTCCGACTAGTGCGGTGGATTATCCCTGCGTCAGCCGGCCGGCGAGCCGAGTCCGACTAGTGCGGTGGATTATCCCTGCGTCAGCCGGCCGGCGGGCCGAGTCCGACTAGTGCGGTGGATTATCCCTGCGTCAGCCGGCCGGCGGGCCGAGTCCGACTAGTGCGGTGGATTATCCCAGCCGGCCGGCGGGCCGAGTCCGACTAGTGCGGTGGATTATCCCAGCCGGCCGGCCGGCAGGCCGAGTCCGACTAGTGCGGTGGATTATCCCTGCGTCAGCCGGCCGGCAGGCCGAGTCTGACTAGTGCGGTGGATTATCCCAGCCGGCCGGCGGGCCGAGTCCGACTAGTGCGGGGGATTATCCCTGCGTCAGCCGGCCGACGGGCCGAGTCCGACTAGTGCGGTGGATTATCCCAGCCGGCCGGCGGGCCGAGTCCGACTAGTGCGGTGGATTATCCCTGCGTCAGCCGGCCGGCGGGCCGAGTCCGACTAGTGCGGTGGATTATCCCAGCCGGCCGGCGGGCCGAGTCCGACTAGTGCGGTGGATTATCCCAGCCGGCCGGCGGGCCGAGTCCGACTAGTGCGGGGGATTATCCCTGCGTCAGCCGGCCGGCGGGCCGAGTCCGACTAGTGCGGTGGATTATCCCAGCCGTCCGGCGGGCCGAGTCCGACTAGTGCGGTGGATTATCCCTGCGTCAGCCGGCCGGCGGGCCGAGTCCGACTAGTGCGGTGGATTATCCCAGCCGGCCGGCAGGCCGAGTCCGACTAGTGCGGTGGATTATCCCAGCCGGCCGGCAGGCGGGCCGAGTCCGACAGTGCGGTGGATTATCCCTGCGTCAGCCGGCCGGCGGACCGAGTCCGACAGTGCGGTGGATTATCCCTGCGTCAGCCGGCCGGCGGGCCGAGTCCGACAGTTCGGTGGATTATCCCAGCCGGCCGGCAGGCCGAGTCCGACTAGTGCGGTGGATTATCCCAGCCGGCCGGCAGGCGGGCCGAGTCCGACTAGTGCGGTGGATTATCCCTCAGTCAGCTGGCCGGCGGGCCGAGTCCGACTAGTACGGTGGATTATCCCAGCCGGCCGGCGGGCCGAGTCCGACTAGTGCGGTGGATTATCCCAGCCGGCCGGCGGGCCGAGTCCGACTAGTGTGGTGGATCATCCCAGCCGGCCGGCGGGCCGAGTCCGACTAGTGCGGTGGATTATCCCTGCGTCAGACTGCCGGCGGGCCGAGTCCGACTAGTGCGGTGGATTATCCCAGCCGGCCGGCCGGCGGGCCGAGTCCGACTAGTGCGGTGGATTATCCCTGCGTCAGCCGGCGGTCTGAGTCCGACTAGTGCGGTGGATTATCCCTGCGTCAGCCGGCCGGCGGGCCGAGTCCGATTAGTGCGGTGGATTATCCCAGCTGGCCGGCCGGCGGGCCGAGTCCGACTAGTGCGGTGGATTATCCCTGCGTCAGCCGGCCGGCGGGCCGAGTCCGACAGTGCGGTGGATTATCCCTGCGTCAGCCGGCCGGCGGGCCGAGTCCGACTAGTGCGGTGGATTATCCCTGCGTCAGCCGGCCGGCGGGCCGAGTCCGACAGTGCGGTGGATTATCCCTGCGTCAGCCGGCCGGCAGGCCGAGTCCGACTAGTGCGGTGGATTATCCCAGCCGGCCGGCGGGCCGAGTCCGACTAGTGCGGTGGATTATCCCTGCGTCAGCCGGCCGGCGGGCTGAGTCCGACTAGTGCTGTGGGGTGGATTATCCCTGCGTCAGCCGGCCGGCAGGCCGAGTCCGACTAGTGCGGTGGATTATCCCAGCCGGCCGGCGGGCCGAGTCCGACTAGTGCGGTGGATTATCCCTGCGTCAGCCGGCCGGCGGGCCGAGTCCGACTAGTGCGGTGGATTATCCCTGCGTCAGCCTGCCGGTGGGCCGAGTCCGACTAGTGCGGTGGATTATCCCTGAGTCAGCCGGCCGGCGGGCCAAGTCCGACTAGTGCGGTGGATTATCCCAGCCGGCCGGCAGGCCGAGTCCGACAGTGCGGTGGATTATCCCTGCGTCAGCCGGCCGGCGGGCCGAGTCCGACTAGTGCGGTGGATTATCCCTGCGTCAGCCGGCCGGCGGGCCGAGTCCGACTAGTGCTGTGGATTATCCCTGCGTCAGCCGGCCGGCGGGCCGAGTCCGACTAGTGCGGTGGATTATCCCTGCGTCAGCCGGCCGGCGGGCCGAGTCCGACTAGTGCGGTGGATTATCCCTGCATCAGCCGGCCGGCGGGCCGAGTCCGACTAGTGCGGTGGATTATCCCTGCGTCAGCCGGCCGGCGGGCCGAGGCCGACTAGTGCGGTGGATTATCCCTGCGGCAGCCGGCCGGCGGGCCGAGTCCGACTAGTGCGGTGGATTATCCCTGCGTCAGCCGGCCGGCGGGCCGAGTCCGACTAGTGCGGTGGATTATCCCAGCCAGCCGGCCGGCGGGCCGAGCCCGACTAGTGCGGTGGATTATCCCTGCGTCAGCCGGCCGGCAGGCTGAGTCCGACTAGTACGGTGGATTATCCCAGCCGGCCGGCGGGCCGAGTCCGACTAGTGCGGGGGATTATCCCTGCGTCAGCCGGCCGGCGGGCCGAGTCCGACTAGTGCGGTGGATTATCCCAGCCGGCCGGCGGGCCGAGTCCGACTAGTGCGGTGGATTATCCCAGCCGACCGGCGGGCCGAGTCCGACTAGTGCGGTGGATTATCCCTGCGTCAGCCGGCCGGCGGGCCGAGTCCGACTAGTGCGGTGGATTATCCCTGCGTCAGCCTGCCGGCGGGCCGAGTCCGACTAGTGCGGTGGATTATCCCTGAGTCAGCCGGCCGGCGGGCTGAGTCCGACTAGTGCGGTGGATTATCCCAGCCGGCCGGCAGGCCGAGTCCGACTGGTGCGGTGGATTATCCCTGCGTCAGCCGGCCGGCGGGCTGAGTCCGACTAGTGCGGTGGATTATCCCAGCCGGCCGGCAGGCCGAGTCCGACTAGTGCGGTGGATTATCCCAGCCGGCCGGCAGGCCGAGTCCGACTAGTGCGGTGGATTATCCCGGCGACAGCCGGCCGGCGGGCCGAGTCCGACTAGTGCGGTGGATTATCCCTGCGTCAGCCGGCCGGCGGGCCGAGTCCGACTAGTGCGGTGGATTATCCCAGCCGGCTGGCCGGCGGGCCGAGTCCGACTAGTACGGTGGATTATCCCAGCCGGCCGTCGGGCCGAGTCCGACTAGTGCGGTGGATTATCCCTGCGTCAGCCGGCCGGCGGGCCGAGTCTGACTAGTGCGGTGGATTATCCCTGAGTCAGCCGGCCGGCGGGCCTAGTCCGACTAGTGCGGTGGATTATCCCAGCCGGCCGGCCGGCGGGTCGAGTCCGACTAGTGCGGTGGATTATCCCTGCGTCAGCCGGCCGGCGGGCCGAGTCCGACTAGTGCGGTGGATTATCCCTGCGTCAGCCGGCCGGCGAGCCGAGTCCGACTAGTGCGGTGGATTATCCCTGCGTCAGCCGGCCGGCGGGCCGAGTCCGACTAGTGCGGTGGATTATCCCTGCGTCAGCCGGCCGGCGGGCCGAGTCCGACTAGTGCGGTGGATTATCCCTGCGTCAGCCGGCCGGCGGGCCGAGTCCGACTAGTGCGGTGGATTATCCCAGCCGGCCGGCCGGCGGGCCGAGTCCGACTAGTGCGGTGGATTATCCCTGCGTCAGCCGGCCGGCAGGCCGAGTCCGACTAGTGCGGTGGATTATCCCAGCCTGCCGGCGGGCCGAGTCCGACTAGTGCGGGGGATTATCCCTGCGTCAGCCGGCCGGCGGGCCGAGTCCGACTAGTGCGGTGGATTATCCCAGCCGGCCGGCGGGCCGAGTTCGACTAGTGCGGTGGATTATCCCAGCCGGTCGGCGGGCCGAGTCCGACTAGTGCGGTGGATTATCCCAGCCGGCCGGCGGGCCGAGTCCGACTAGTGCGGTGGATTATCCCTGCGTCAGCCGGCCGGCGGGCCGAGTCCGACTAGTGCGGTGGATTATCCCAGCCGGCCGGCGGGCTGAGTCCGACTAGTGCGGTGGATTATCCCAGCCGGCCGGCGGGCCGAGTCCGACTAGTGCGGGGGATTATCCCTGCGTCAGCCGGCCGGCGGGCCGAGTCCAACTAGTGCGGTGGATTATCCCAGCCGGCCGGCGGGCCGAGTCCGACTAGTGCGGTGGATTATCCCTGCGTCAGCCGGCCGGCGGGCCGAGTCCGACTAGTGCGGTGGATTATCCCAGCCGGCCGGCAGGCCGAGTCCGACTAGTGCGGTGGATTATCCCAGCCGGCCGGCAGGCGGGCCGAGTCCGACAGTGCGGTGGATTATCCCTGCGTCAGCCGGCCGGCGGGCCGAGTCCGACAGTGCGGTGGATTATCCCTGCGTCAGCCGGCCGGCGGGCCGAGTCCGACTAGTGCGGTGGATTATCCCTGCGTCAGCCGGCCGGCGGGCCGAGTCCGACTAGTGCGGTGGATTATCCCTGCGTCAGCCGGCCGGCGGGCCGAGTCCGACTAGTGCGGTGGATTATCCCTGCGTCAGCCGGCCCGCGAGCCGAGTCCGACTAGTGCGGTGGATTATCCCTGCGTCAGCAGGCCGGCGGGCCGAGTCCGACTAGTGTGGTGGATTATCTCTGCGTCAGCCGGCCGGCGGGCCGAGTCCGACTAGTGCGGTGGATTATCCCTGCGTCAGCCGGCCGGCGGGCCGAGTCCGACTAGTGCGGTGGATTATCCCTGCGTCAGCCGGCCGGCGGGCCGAGTCCGACTAGTGCGGTGGATTATCCCTGCGTCAGCCGGCCGGCGGGCCGAGTCCGACTAGTGCGGTGGATTATCCCTGCGTCAGCCGGCCGGCGGGCCGAGTCCGACTAGTGCGGTGGATTATCCCTGCGTCAGCCGGCCGGCGGGCCGAGTCCGACTAGTGCGGTGGATTATCCCTGCGTCAGCCGGCCGGCGGGCCGAGTCCGACTAGTGCGGTGGATTATCCCTGCGTCAGCCGGCCGGCGGGCCTAGTCCGACTAGTGCGGTGGATTATCCCTGCGTCAGCCGGCCGGCGGGCCGAGTCCGACTAGTGCGGTGGATTATCCCAGCCGGCCGGCTGGCCGAGTCCGACTAGCGCGGTGGATTATCCCTGCGTCAGCCGGCCGGCGGGCCGAGTCCGACTAGTGCGGTGGATTATCCCTGCGTCAGCCGGCCGGCGGGCCGAGTCCGACTAGTGCGGTGGATTATCCCTGCGTCAGCCGGCCGGCGGGCCGAGTCCGACTAGTGCGGTGGATTATCCCTGCGTCAGCCGGCCGGCGGGCCGAGTCCGACTAGTGCGGTGGATTATCCCTGCGTCAGCCGGCCGGCGGGCCGAGTCCGACTAGTGCGGTGGATTATCCCAGCCGGCCGGCCGGCGGGCCGAGTCCGACTAGTGCGGTGGATTATCCCTGCGTCAGCCGGCCGGCAGGCCGAGTCCGACTAGTGCGGTGGATTATCCCTGCGTCAGCCGGCCGGCGGGCCGAGTCCGACTAGTGCGGTGAATTATCCCTGCGTCAGCCGGCCGGCGGGCCGAATCCGACTAGTGCGGTGGATTATCCCTGAGTCAGCCGGCCGGCGGGCCGAGTCCGACTAGTGCGGTGGATTATCCCTGCGTCAGCCGGCCGGCGGGCCGAGTCCGACTAGTGCGGTGGATTATCCCAGCCGGCCGGCGGGCCGAGTCCGACTAGTGCGGTGGATTATCCCTGCGTCAGCCGGCCGGCGGGCCGAGTCCGACTAGTGCGGTGGATTATCCCTGCGTCAGCCGGCCGGCGGGCCGAGTCCGACTAGTGCGGTGGATTATCTCAGCCGGCCGGCCGGCCGAGTGCGACTAGTGCGGTGGATTATCCCTGCGTCAGCCTGCCGGCGGGCCGAGTCCGACTAGTGCGGTGGATTATCCCTGAGTCAGCCGGCCGGCGGGCCGAGTCCGACTAGTGCGGTGGATTATCCCTGAGTCAGCCGGCCGGCGGGCCGAGTCCGACTAGTGCGGTGGATTATCCCTGCGACAGCCGGCCGGCCGGCCGAGTCCGACTAGTGCGGTGGATTATCCCAGCCTGCCGGCGGGCCGAGTCCGACTAGTGCGGTGGATTATCCCTCAGTCAGCTGGCCGGCGGGCCGAGTATGTATGTATGTATTTACTTCACGGGGCATCCACAAGTTGGCGTGGCTATTAAGCCCCGGGTCGAGTTGGGGAGTAAGACATGCAGTGAAAGAGAGCACACAGTCACACAGCCTAAATCCTAAAACCACCAACATTCACATATGTCACGACACACACGGGTCACTGAGATCAGTCGTCTTGTTGGTGTCCGTCGTCCGTCGTCCGACTAGTACGGTGGATTATCCCAGCCGGCCGGCGGGCCGAGTCCGACTAGTGCGGTGGATTATCCCAGCCGGACGGCGGGCCGAGTCCGACTAGTGCGGTGGATTATCCCTGCGTCAGCCTGCCGGCGGGCCGAGTCCGACTAGTGCGGTGGATTATCCCAGCCGGCCGGCCGGCGGGGCCGAGTCCGACTAGTGCGGTGGATTATCCCTGTGTCAGCCTGCCGGCGGGCCGAGTCCGACTAGTGCGGTGGATTATCCCAGCCGGCCGGCCGGCGGGCCGAGTCCGACTAGTGCGGTGGATTATCCCTGCGTCAGCCGGCGGGCTGAGTCCGACTAGTGCGGTGGATTATCCCTGCGTCAGCCGGCCGGCGGGCCGAGTCCGACTAGTGCGGTGGATTATCCCAGCCGGCCGGCCGGCGGGCCGAGTCCGACTAGTGCGGTGGATTATCCCTGCGTCAGCCGGCCGGCGGGCCGAGTCCGACAGTGCGGTGGATTATCCCTGCGTCAGCCGGCCGGCGGGCCGAGTCCGACAGTGCGGTGGATTATACCTGCGTCAGCCGGCCGGCGGGCCGAGTCCGACTAGTGCGGTGGATTATCCCTGCGTCAGCCGGCCGGCGGGCCGAGTCCGACAGTGCGGTGGATTATCCCTGCGTCAGCCTGCCGGCGGGCCGAGTCCGACTAGTGCGGTGGATTATCCCAGCCGGCCGGCCGGCGGGGCCGAGTCCGACTAGTGCGGTGGATTATCCCAGCCGGCCGGCGGGCCGAGTCCGACTAGTGCGGTGGATTATCCCAGCCGGCCGGCGGGCCGAGTCCGACTAGTGCGGTGGATTATCCCAGCCGGCCGGCCGGCGGGCCGAGTCCGACTAGTGCGGTGGATTATCCCTGCGTCAGCCGGCGGGCTGAGTCCGACTAGTGCGGTGGATTATCCCTGCGTCAGCCGGCCGGCGGGCCGAGTCCGACTAGTGCGGTGGATTATCCCAGCCGGCCGGCCGGCGGGCCGAGTCCGACTAGTGCGGTGGATTATCCCTGCGTCAGCCGGCCGGCGGGCCGAGTCCGACAGTGCGGTGGATTATCCCTGCGTCAGCCGGCCGGCGGGCCGAGTCCGACGGTGCGGTGGATTATCCCTGCGTCAGCCGGCCGGCGGGCCGAGTCCGACTAGTGCGGTGGATTATCCCTGCGTCAGCCGGCCGGCGGGCCGAGTCCGACAGTGCGGTGGATTATCCCTGCGATAGCCGGCCGGCGGGCCGAGTCCGACAGTGCGGTGGATTATCCCTGCGTCAGCCGGCCGGCGGGCCGAGTCCGACTAGTGCGGTGGATTATCCCTGCGTCAGCCGGCCGGCGGGCCGAGTCCGACAGTGCGGTGGATTATCCCTGCGTCAGCCGGCCGGCGGGCCGAGTCCGACTAGCGCGGTGGATTATCCCTGCGTCAGCCGGCCGGCGGGCCGAGTCCGACTAGTGCGGTGGATTATCCCAGCCGGCCGGCGGGCCGAGTCCGACTAGTGCGGTGGATTATCCCTGCGTCAGCCGGCCGGCGGGCCGAGTCCGACTAGTGCGATGGATTATCCCTGCGTCAGCCGGCCGGCGGGCCGAGTCCGACTAGTGCGGTGGATTATCCCTGCGTCAGCCGGCCGGCGGGCCGAGTCCGACTAGCGCGGTGGATTATCCCTGCGTCAGCCGGCCGGCGGGCCGAGTCCGACTAGTGCGGTGGATTATCCCTGCGTCAGCCGGCCGGCGGGCCGAGTCCGACTAGTACGGTGGATTATCCCAGCCGGCCGGCGGGCCGAGTCCGACTAGTGCGGTGGATTATCCCTGCATCAGCCGGCCGGCGGGCCGAGTCTGACTAGTGCGGTGGATTATCCCTGAGTCAGCCGGCCGGCGGGCCGAGTCCGACTAGTGCGGTGGATTATCCCAGCCGGCCGGCCGGCGGGCCGAGTCCGACTAGTGCGGTGGATTATCCCAGCCGGCCGGCGGGCCGAGTCCGACTAGTGCGGTGGATTATCCCTGCGACAGCCGGCCGGCGGGCCGAGTCCGACTAGTGCGGTGGATTATCCCAGCCGGCCGGCGGGCCGAGTCCGACAGTGCGGTGGATTATCCCAGCCGGCCGGCGGGCCGAGTCCGACTAGTGCGGTGGATTATCCCTGCGTCAGCCGGCGGGCCGAGTCCGACTAGTGCGGTGGATTATCCCTGCGACAGCAGGCCGGCGGGCCGAGTCCGACTAGTGCGGTGGATTATCCCTGCGTCAGCCGGCCGGCGGGCCGAGTCCGACTAGTGCGGTGGATTATCCCTGCGTCAGCCGGCCGGCGGGCCGAGTCCGAATAGTGCGGTGGATTATCCCTGCGTCAGCCGGCCGGCGGGCCGAGTCCGACTAGTGCGGTGGATTATCCCTGCGTCAGCCGGCCGGCGGGCCGAGTCCGACTAGTGCGGTGGATTATCCCTGAGTCAGCCGGCCGGCGGGCCGAGTCCGACTAGTGCGGTGGATTATCCCTGCGTCAGCCGGCCGGCGGGCCGAGTCCGACTAGTGCGGTGGATTATCCCAGCCGGCCGGCGGGCCGAGTCCGACTAGTGCGGTGGATTATCCCTGCGTCAGCCGGCCGGCGGGCCGAGCCCGACTAGTGCGGTGGATTATCCCTGCGTCAGCCGGCCGGCGGGCCGAGTCCGACTAGTGCGGTGGATTATCCCTGCGTCAGCCTGCCGGCGGGCCGAGTCCGACTAGTGCGGTGGATTATCCCTGAGTCAGCCGGCCGGCGGGCCGAGTCCGACTAGTGCGGTGGATTATCCCTGAGTCAGCCGGCCGGCGGGCCGAGTCCGACTAGTGCGGTGGATTATCCCTGCGTCAGCCGGCCGGCGGGCCGAGTCCGACTAGTGCGGTGGATTATCCCAGCCGGCCGGCCGGCGAGCCGAGTCCGACTAGTGCGGTGGATTATCCCTGAGTCAGCCGGCCGGCGGGCCGAGTCCGACTAGTGCGGTGGAATATCCCTGAGTCAGCCAGCCGGCGGGCCGAGTCCGACTAGTGCGGTGGATTATCCCTGCGTCAGCCGGCCGGCGGGCCGAGTCTGACTAGTGCGGTGGATTATCCCAGCCGGCCGGCCGGCGAGCCGAGTCCGACTAGTGCGGTGGATTATCCCTGCGTCAGCCGGCCGGCGGGCCGAGTCCGACTAGTGCGGTGGATTATCCCTGCGTCAGCCGGCCGGCGGGCCGAGTCCGACTAGTGCGGTGGATTATCCCTGCGTCAGCCGGCCGGCGGGCCGAGTCCGACTAGTGCGGTGGATTATCCCAGCCGGCCGGCCGGCGGGCCGAGTCCGACTAGTACGGTGGATTATCCCAGCCGGCCGGCGGGCCGAGTCCGACTAGTGCGGTGGATTATCCCTGCGTCAGCCGGTCGGCGGGCCGAGTCCGACTAGTGCGGTGGATTATCCCTGAGTCAGCCGGCCGGCGGGCCGAATCCGACTAGTGCGGTTGATTATCCCAGCCGGCCGGCCGGCGGGTCGAATCCGACTAGTGCGGTGGATTATCCCAGCCGGCCGGCGGGCCGAGTCCGACTAGTGCGGTGGATTATCCCTGCGACAGCCGGCCGGCGGGCCGAGTCCGACTAGTGCGGTGGATTATCCTAGCCGGCCGGCGGGCCGAGTCCGACAGTGTGGTGGATTATCCCAGCGTCAGCCGGCCGGCGGGCCGAGTCCGACTAGTGCGGTGGATTATCCCTGCGTCAGCCGGCCGGCGGGCCGAGTCCGACTAGTGCGGTGGATTATCCCTGCGTCAGCCGGCCGGCGGGCCGAGTCCGACAGTGCGGTGGATTATCCCAGCCGGCCGGCGGGCCGAGTCCGACTAGTGCGGTGGATTATCCCTGAGCCAGCCGGCCGGCGGGCCGAGTCCGACTAGTGCGGTGGATTATCCCTGCGACAGCCGGCTGGCCGGCCGAGTCCGACTAGTGCGGTGGATTATCCCTGCGTCAGCCTGCCGGCGGGCCGAGTCCGACTAGTGCGGTGGATTATCCCTCAGTCAGCTGGCCGGCGGGCAGAGTCCGACTAGTACGGTGGATTATCCCAGCCGGCCGGCGGGCCGAGTCCGACTAGTGCGGTGGATTATCCCAGCCTGCCGGCGGGCCGAGTCCGACTAGTGCGGTGGATTATCCCAGCCGGCCGGCCGGCGGGCCGAGTCCGACTAGTGCGGTGGATTATCCCAGCCGGCCGGCGGGCCGAGTCCGACAGTGCGGTGGATTATCCCTGCGTCAGCCGGCCGGCGGGCCGAGTCCGACTAGTGCGGTGGATTATCCCTGCGTCAGCCGGCCGGCGGGCCGAGTCTGACTAGTGCGGTGGATTATCCCTGAGTCAGCCGGCCGGCGGGCCGAGTCCGACTAGTGCGGTGGATTATCCCAGCCGGCCGGCCGGCGGGCCGAGTCCGACTAGTGCGGTGGATTATCCCAGCCGGCCGGCGGGCCGAGTCCGACTAGTGCGGTAGATTATCCCTGCGACAACCGGCCGGCGGGCCGAGTCCGACTAGTGTGGTGGATTATCCCAGCCGGCCGGCGGGCCGAGTCCGACAGTGCGGTGGATTATCCCAGCCGGCCGGCGGGCCGAGTCCGACTAGTGCGGTGGATTATCCCTGCGTCAGCCGGCGGGCCGAGTCCGACTAGTGCGGTGGATTGTCCCTGCGTCAGCCGGCCGGCGGGCCGAGTCCGACTAGTGCGGTGGATTATCCCTGCGTCAGCCGGCCGGCGGGCCGAGTCCGACTAGTGCGGTGGATTACCCCTGCGTCAGCCGGCCGGCGGGCCGAGTCCGACTAGTGCGGTGGATTATCCCAGCCGGCCGGCGGGCCGAGTCCGACTAGTGCGGTGGATTATCCCAGCCGGCCGGCCGGCGGGCCGAGTCCGACTAGTGCGGTGGATTATCCCAGCCGGCCGGCCGGCGGGCCGAGTCCGACTAGTGCGGTGGATTATCCCTGAGTCAGCCGGCCGGCGGGCCGAGTCCGACTAGTGCGGTGGATTATCCCAGCCGGCCGGCGGGCCGAGTCCGACTAGTGCGGTAGATTATCCCTGCCGGCGGGCCGAGTCCGACTAGTGCGGTGGATTATCCCAGCCGGCCGGCGGGCCGAGTCCGACTAGTGCGGAAGATTATCCCTGCGTCAGCCGGCCGGCGGGCCGAGTCCGACTAGTGCGGTGGATTATCCCTGCGACAGCAGGCCGGCGGGCCGAGTCCGACTAGTGCGGTGGATTATCCCTGCGTCAGCCGGCCGGCGGGCCGAGTCCGACTAGTGCGGTGGATTATCCCTGCGTCAGCCGGCCGGCGGGCCGAGTCCGACTAGTGCGGTGGATTATCCCTGCGTCAGCCTGCCGGCGGGCCGAGTCTGACTAGTGCGGTGGATTATCCCAGCCGGCCGGCGGGCCGAGTCCGACTAGTGCGGTGGATTATCCCTGCGTCAGCCGGCCGGCGGGCCGAGTCCGACTAGTGCGGTGGATTATCCCAGCCGGCCGGCGGGCCGAGTCCGACTAGTGCGGTGGAATATCCCTGCGTCAGCCGGCCGGCGGGCCGAGCCCGACTAGTGCGGTGGATTATCCCTGCGTCAGCCGGCCGGCGGGCCGAGTCCGACTAGTGCGGTGGATTATCCCTGCGTCAGCCTGCCGGCGGGCCGAGTCCGACTAGTGCGGTGGATTATCCCTGAGTCAGCCGGCCGGCGGGCCGAGTCCGACTAGTGCGGTGGATTATCCCTGAGTCAGCCGGCCGGCGGGCCGAGTCCGACTAGTGCGGTGGATTATCCCTGCGTCAGCCGGCCGGCGGGCCGAGTCCGACTAGTGCGGTGGATTATCCCAGCCGGCCGGCCGGCGAGCCGAGTCCGACTAGTGCGGTGGATTATCCCTGAGTCAGCCGGCCGGCGGGCCGAGTCCGACTAGTGCGGTGGATTATCCCTGAGTCAGCCGGCCGGCGGGCCGAGTCCGACTAGTGCGGTGGATTATCCCTGCGTCAGCCGGCCGGCGGGCCGAGTCCGACTAGTGCGGTGGATTATCCCAGCCGGCCGGCCGGCGAGCCGAGTCCGACTAGTGCGGTGGATTATCCCTGCGTCAGCCGGCCGGCGGGCCGAGTCCGACTAGTGCGGTGGATTATCCCTGCGTCAGCTGGCCGGCGGGCCGAGTCCGACTAGTGCGGTGGATTATCCCTGCGTCAGCCGGCCGGCGGGCCGAGTCCGACTAGTGCGGTGGATTATCCCAGCCGGCCGGCCGGCGGGCCGAGTCCGACTAGCAGGGTGGATTATCCCAGCCGGCCGGCGGGCCGAGTCCGACTAGTGCGGTGGATTATCCCTGCGTCAGCCGGTCGGCGGGCCGAGTCCGACTAGTGCGGTGGATTATCCCTGAGTCAGCCGGCCGGCGGGCCGAATCCGACTAGTGCGGTTGATTATCCCAGCCGGCCGGCCGGCGGGTCGAATCCGACTAGTGCGGTGGATTATCCCAGCCGGCCGGCGGGCCGAGTCCGACTAGTGCGGTGGATTATCCCTGCGACAGCCGGCCGGCGGGCCGAGTCCGACTAGTGCGGTGGATTATCCTAGCCGGCCGGCGGGCCGAGTCCGACAGTGCGGTGGATTATCCCTGAGTCAGCCGGCCGGCGGGCCGAGTCCGACTAGTGCGGTGGATTATCCCAGCCGGCCGGCCGGCGGGCCGAGTCCGACTAGTGCGGTGGATTATCCCAGCCGGCCGGCGGGCCGAGTCCGACTAGTGCGGTGGATTATCCCTGCGACAGCCGGCCGGCGGGCCGAGTCCGACTAGTGCGGTGGATTATCCCAGCCGGCCGGCGGGCCGAGTCCGACAGTGCGGTGGATTATCCCAGCCGGCCGGCTGGCCGAGTCCGACTAGTGCGGTGGATTATCCCTGCGTTAGCCGGCGGGCCGAGTCCGACTAGTGCGGTGGATTATCCCTGCGACAGCAGGCCGGCGGGCCGAGTCCGACTAGTGCGGTGGATTATCCCTGCGTCAGCCGGCCGGCGGGCCGAGTCCGACTAGTGCGGTGGATTATCCCTGCGTCAGCCGGCCGGCGGGCCGAGTCCGACTAGTGCGGTAGATTATCCCAGCCGGCCAGCGGGCCGAGAACGACTAGTGCGGTGGATTATCCCTGCGTCAGCCGGCCGGCGGGCCGAGCCCGACTAGTGCGGTGGATTATCCCTGCGTCAGCCGGCCGGCGGGCCGAGTCCGACTAGTGCGGTGGATTATCCCTGCGTCAGCCTGCCGGCGGGCCGAGTCCGACTTGTGCGGTGGATTATCCCTGAGTCAGCCGGCCGGCGGGCCGAGTCCGACTAGTGCGGTGGATTATCCCTGAGTCAGCCGGCCGGCGGGCCGAGTCCGACTAGTGCGGTGGATTATCCCTGCGTCAGCCGGCCGGCGGGCCGAGTCCGACTAGTGCGGTGGATTATCCCAGCCGGCCGGCCGGCGAGCCGAGTCCGACTAGTGCGGTGGATTATCCCTGAGTCAGCCGGCCGGCGGGCCGAGTCCGACTAGTGCGGTGGATTATCCCTGAGTCAGCCGGCCGGCGGGCCGAGTCCGACTAGTGCGGTGGATTATCCCTGCGTCAGCCGGCCGGCGGGCCGAGTCCGACTAGTGCGGTGGATTATCCCAGCCGGCCGGCCGGCGAGCCGAGTCCGACTAGTGCGGTGGATTATCCCTGCGTCAGCCGGCCGGCGGGCCGAGTCCGACTAGTGCGTTGGATTATCCCTGCGTCAGCCGGCCGGCGGGCCGAGTCCGACTAGTGCGGTGGATTATCCCTGCGTCAGCCGGCCGGCGGGCCGAGTCCGACTAGTGCGGTGGATTATCCCAGCCGGCCGGCCGGCGGGCCGAGTCCGACTAGTACGGTGGATTATCCCAGCCGGCCGGCGGGCCGAGTCCGACTAGTGCGGTGGATTATCCCTGCGTCAGCCGGTCGGCGGGCCGAGTCCGACTAGTGCGGTGGATTATCCCTGAGTCAGCCGGCCGGCGGGCCGAATCCGACTAGTGCGGTTGATTATCCCAGCCGGCCGGCCGGCGGGTCGAATCCGACTAGTGCGGTGGATTATCCCAGCCGGCCGGCGGGCCGAGTCCGACTAGTGCGGTGGATTATCCCTGCGACAGCCGGCCGGCGGGCCGAGTCCGACTAGTGTGGTGGATTATCCTAGCCGGCCGGCGGGCCGAGTCCGACAGTGTGGTGGATTATCCCAGCGTCAGCCAGCCGGCGGGCCGAGTTCGACTAGTGCGGTGGATTATCCCTGCGTCAGCCGGCCGGCGGGCCGAGTCCGACTAGTGCGGTGGATTATCCCTGCGTCAGCCGGCCGGCGGGCCGAGTCCGACAGTGCGGTGGATTATCCCAGCCGGCCGGCGGGCCGAGTCCGACTAGTGCGGTGGATTATCCCTGAGCCAGCCGGCCGGCGGGCCGAGTCCGACTAGTGCGGTGGATTATCCCTGCGACAGCCGGCTGGCCGGCCGAGTCCGACTAGTGCGGTGGATTATCCCTGCGTCAGCCTGCCGGCGGGCCGAGTCCGACTAGTGCGGTGGATTATCCCTCAGTCAGCTGGCCGGCGGGCCGAGTCCGACTAGTACGGTGGATTATCCCAGCCGGCCGGCGGGCCGAGTCCGACTAGTGCGGTGGATTATCCCAGCCTGCCGGCGGGCCGAGTCCGACTAGTGCGGTGGATTATCCCAGCCGGCCGGCCGGCGGGCCGAGTCCGACTAGTGCGGTGGATTATCCCAGCCGGCCGGCGGGCCGAGTCCGACAGTGCGGTGGATTATCCCTGCGTCAGCCGGCCGGCGGGCCGAGTCCGACTAGTGCGGTGGATTATCCCTGCGTCAGCCGGCCGGCGGGCCGAGTCTGACTAGTGCGGTGGATTATCCCTGAGTCAGCCGGCCGGCGGGCCGAGTCCGACTAGTGCGGTGGATTATCCCAGCCGGCCGGCCGGCGGGCCGAGTCCGACTAGTGCGGTGGATTATCCCAGCCGGCCGGCGGGCCGAGTCCGACTAGTGCGGTAGATTATCCCTGCGACAACCGGCCGGCGGGCCGAGTCCGACTAGTGTGGTGGATTATCCCAGCCGGCCGGCGGGCCGAGTCCGACAGTGCGGTGGATTATCCCAGCCGGCCGGCGGGCCGAGTCCTACTAGTGCGGTGGATTATCCCTGCGTCAGCCGGCGGGCCGAGTCCGACTAGTGCGGTGGATTGTCCCTGCGTCAGCCGGCCGGCGGGCCGAGTCCGACTAGTGCGGTGGATTATCCCTGCGTCAGCCGGCCGTCGGGCCGAGTCCGACTAGTGCGGTGGATTACCCCTGCGTCAGCCGGCCGGCGGGCCGAGTCCGACTAGTGCGGTGGATTATCCCAGCCGGCCGGCGGGCCGAGTCCGACTAGTGCGGTGGATTATCCCAGCCGGCCGGCCGGCGGGCCGAGTCCGACTAGTGCGGTGGATTATCCCAGCCGGCCGGCCGGCGGGCCGAGTCCGACTAGTGCGGTGGATTATCCCTGAGTCAGCCGGCCGGCGGGCCGAGTCCGACTAGTGCGGTGGATTATCCCAGCCGGCCGGCGGGCCGAGTCCGACTAGTGCGGTAGATTATCCCTGCCGGCGGGCCGAGTCCGACTAGTGCGGTGGATTATCCCAGCCGGCCGGCGGGCCGAGTCCGACTAGTGCGGAAGATTATCTCTGCGTCAGCCGGCCGGCGGGCCGAGTCCGACTAGTGCGGTGGATTATCCCTGCGACAGCAGGCCGGCGGGCCGAGTCCGACTAGTGCGGTGGATTATCCCTGCGTCAGCCGGCCGGCGGGCCGAGTCCGACTAGTGCGGTGGATTATCCCTGCGTCAGCCGGCCGGCGGGCCGAGTCCGACTAATGCGGTGGATTATCCCTGCGTCAGCCTGCCGGCGGGCCGAGTCTGACTAGTGCGGTGGATTATCCCAGCCGGCCGGCGGGCCGAGTCCGATTAGTGCGGTGGATTATCCCTGCGTCAGCCGGCCGGCGGGCCGAGTCCGACTAGTGCGGTGGATTATCCCTGCGACAGCAGGCCGGCGGGCCGAGTCCGACTAGTGCGGTGGATTATCCCTGCTTCAGCCGGCCGGCGGGCTGAGTCCGACTAGTGCGGTGGATTATCCCTGAGTCAGCCGGCCGGCGGGCCGAGTCCGACTAGTGCGGTGGATTATCCCTGCGTCAGCCGGCCGGCGGGCCGAGTCCGACAGTGCGGTGGATTATCCCTGCGTCAGCCGGCCGGCGGGCCGAGTCCGACTAGTGCGGTGGATTATCCCTGCGACAGCCGGCCGGCGGGCCGAGTCCGACTAGTGCGGTGGATTATCCAAGCCGGCCGGCGGGCCGAGTCCGACAGTGCGGTGGATTATCCCAGCCGGCCGGCGGGCCGAGTCCGACTAGTGCGGTGGATTATCCCTGCGTCAGCCGGCGGGCCGAGTCCGACTAGTGCGGTGGAATATCCCTGCGACAGCAGGCCGGCGGGCCGAGTCCGACTAGTGCGGTGGATTATCCCTGCGTCAGCCGGCCCGGGCCGAGTCCGACTAGTGCGGTGGATTATCCCTGCGTCAGCCGGCCGGCGGGCCGAGTCCGACTAGTGCGGTGGATTATCCCTGCGTCAGCCGGCCGGCGGGCCGAGTCCGACTAGTGCGGTGGATTATCCCTGCGTCAGCCGGCCGGCGGGCCGAGTCCGACTAGTGCGGTGGATTATCCCTGAGTCAGCCGGCCGGCGGGCCGAGTCCGACTAGTGCGGTGGATTATCCCTGCGTCAGCCGGCCGGCGGGCCGAGTCCGACTAGTGCGGTGGATTATCCCAGCCGGCCGGCGGGCCGAGTCCGACTAGTGCGGTGGAATATCCCTGCGTCAGCCGGCCGGCGGGCCGAGCCCGACTAGTGCGGTGGATTATCCCTGCGTCAGCCGGCCGGCGGGCCGAGTCCGACTAGTGCGGTGGATTATCCCTGCGTCAGCCTGCCGGCGGGCCGAGTCCGACTAGTGCGGTGGATTATCCCTGAGTCAGCCGGCCGGCGGGCCGAGTCCGACTAGTGCGGTGGATTATCCCTGAGTCAGCCGGCCGGCGGGCCGAGTCCGACTAGTGCGGTGGATTATCCCTGCGTCAGCCGGCCGGCGGGCCGAGTCCGACTAGTGCGGTGGATTATCCCAGCCGGCCGGCCGGCGAGCCGAGTCCGACTAGTGCGGTGGATTATCCCTGAGTCAGCCGGCCGGCGGGCCGAGTCCGACTAGTGCGGTGGATTATCCCTGAGTCAGCCGGCCGGCGGGCCGAGTCCGACTAGTGCGGTGGATTATCCCTGCGTCAGCCGGCCGGCGGGCCGAGTCCGACTAGTGCGGTGGATTATCCCAGCCGGCCGGCCGGCGAGCCGAGTCCGACTAGTGCGGTGGATTATCCCTGCGTCAGCCGGCCGGCGGGCCGAGTCCGACTAGTGCGGTGGATTATCCCTGCGTCAGCTGGCCGGCGGGCCGAGTCCGACTAGTGCGGTGGATTATCCCTGCGTCAGCCGGCCGGCGGGCCGAGTCCGACTAGTGCGGTGGATTATCCCAGCCGGCCGGCCGGCGGGCCGAGTCCGACTAGCAGGGTGGATTATCCCAGCCGGCCGGCGGGCCGAGTCCGACTAGTGCGGTGGATTATCCCTGCGTCAGCCGGTCGGCGGGCCGAGTCCGACTAGTGCGGTGGATTATCCCTGAGTCAGCCGGCCGGCGGGCCGAATCCGACTAGTGCGGTTGATTATCCCAGCCGGCCGGCCGGCGGGTCGAATCCGACTAGTGCGGTGGATTATCCCAGCCGGCCGGCGGGCCGAGTCCGACTAGTGCGGTGGATTATCCCTGCGACAGCCGGCCGGCGGGCCGAGTCCGACTAGTGCGGTGGATTATCCTAGCCGGCCGGCGGGCCGAGTCCGACAGTGCGGTGGATTATCCCTGAGTCAGCCGGCCGGCGGGCCGAGTCCGACTAGTGCGGTGGATTATCCCAGCCGGCCGGCCGGCGGGCCGAGTCCGACTAGTGCGGTGGATTATCCCAGCCGGCCGGCGGGCCGAGTCCGACTAGTGCGGTGGATTATCCCTGCGACAGCCGGCCGGCGGGCCGAGTCCGACTAGTGCGGTGGATTATCCCAGCCGGCCGGCGGGCCGAGTCCGACAGTGCGGTGGATTATCCCAGCCGGCCGGCTGGCCGAGTCCGACTAGTGCGGTGGATTATCCCTGCGTTAGCCGGCGGGCCGAGTCCGACTAGTGCGGTGGATTATCCCTGCGACAGCAGGCCGGCGGGCCGAGTCCGACTAGTGCGGTGGATTATCCCTGCGTCAGCCGGCCGGCGGGCCGAGTCCGACTAGTGCGGTGGATTATCCCTGCGTCAGCCGGCCGGCGGGCCGAGTCCGACTAGTGCGGTAGATTATCCCAGCCGGCCAGCGGGCCGAGAACGACTAGTGCGGTGGATTATCCCTGCGTCAGCCGGCCGGCGGGCCGAGCCCGACTAGTGCGGTGGATTATCCCTGCGTCAGCCGGCCGGCGGGCCGAGTCCGACTAGTGCGGTGGATTATCCCTGCGTCAGCCTGCCGGCGGGCCGAGTCCGACTTGTGCGGTGGATTATCCCTGAGTCAGCCGGCCGGCGGGCCGAGTCCGACTAGTGCGGTGGATTATCCCTGAGTCAGCCGGCCGGCGGGCCGAGTCCGACTAGTGCGGTGGATTATCCCTGCGTCAGCCGGCCGGCGGGCCGAGTCCGACTAGTGCGGTGGATTATCCCAGCCGGCCGGCCGGCGAGCCGAGTCCGACTAGTGCGGTGGATTATCCCTGAGTCAGCCGGCCGGCGGGCCGAGTCCGACTAGTGTGGTGGATTATCCCAGCCGGCCGGCGGGCCGAGTCCGACAGTGCGGTGGATTATCCCAGCCGGCCGGCGGGCCGAGTCCTACTAGTGCGGTGGATTATCCCTGCGTCAGCCGGCGGGCCGAGTCCGACTAGTGCGGTGGATTGTCCCTGCGTCAGCCGGCCGGCGGGCCGAGTCCGACTAGTGCGGTGGATTATCCCTGCGTCAGCCGGCCGGCGGGCCGAGTCCGACTAGTGCGGTGGATTACCCCTGCGTCAGCCGGCCGGCGGGCCGAGTCCGACTAGTGCGGTGGATTATCCCAGCCGGCCGGCGGGCCGAGTCCGACTAGTGCGGTGGATTATCCCAGCCGGCCGGCCGGCGGGCCGAGTCCGACTAGTGCGGTGGATTATCCCAGCCGGCCGGCCGGCGGGCCGAGTCCGACTAGTGCGGTGGATTATCCCTGAGTCAGCCGGCCGGCGGGCCGAGTCCGACTAGTGCGGTGGATTATCCCAGCCGGCCGGCGGGCCGAGTCCGACTAGTGCGGTAGATTATCCCTGCCGGCGGGCCGAGTCCGACTAGTGCGGTGGATTATCCCAGCCGGCCGGCGGGCCGAGTCCGACTAGTGCGGAAGATTATCTCTGCGTCAGCCGGCCGGCGGGCCGAGTCCGACTAGTGCGGTGGATTATCCCTGCGACAGCAGGCCGGCGGGCCGAGTCCGACTAGTGCGGTGGATTATCCCTGCGTCAGCCGGCCGGCGGGCCGAGTCCGACTAGTGCGGTGGATTATCCCTGCGTCAGCCGGCCGGCGGGCCGAGTCCGACTAATGCGGTGGATTATCCCTGCGTCAGCCTGCCGGCGGGCCGAGTCTGACTAGTGCGGTGGATTATCCCAGCCGGCCGGCGGGCCGAGTCCGATTAGTGCGGTGGATTATCCCTGCGTCAGCCGGCCGGCGGGCCGAGTCCGACTAGTGCGGTGGATTATCCCTGCGACAGCAGGCCGGCGGGCCGAGTCCGACTAGTGCGGTGGATTATCCCTGCTTCAGCCGGCCGGCGGGCTGAGTCCGACTAGTGCGGTGGATTATCCCTGAGTCAGCCGGCCGGCGGGCCGAGTCCGACTAGTGCGGTGGATTATCCCTGCGTCAGCCGGCCGGCGGGCCGAGTCCGACAGTGCGGTGGATTATCCCTGCGTCAGCCGGCCGGCGGGCCGAGTCCGACTAGTGCGGTGGATTATCCCTGCGACAGCCGGCCGGCGGGCCGAGTCCGACTAGTGCGGTGGATTATCCAAGCCGGCCGGCGGGCCGAGTCCGACAGTGCGGTGGATTATCCCAGCCGGCCGGCGGGCCGAGTCCGACTAGTGCGGTGGATTATCCCTGCGTCAGCCGGCGGGCCGAGTCCGACTAGTGCGGTGGAATATCCCTGCGACAGCAGGCCGGCGGGCCGAGTCCGACTAGTGCGGTGGATTATCCCTGCGTCAGCCGGCCGGCGGGCCGAGTCCGACTAGTGCGGTGGATTATCCCTGCGTCAGCCGGCCGGCGGGCCGAGTCCGACTAGTGCGGTGGATTATCCCTGCGTCAGCCGGCCGGCGGGCCGAGTCCGACTAGTGCGGTGGATTATCCCTGCGTCAGCCGGCCGGCGGGCCGAGTCCGACTAGTGCGGTGGATTATCCCTGAGTCAGCCGGCCGGCGGGCCGAGTCCGACTAGTGCGGTGGATTATCCCTGCGTCAGCCGGCCGGCGGGCCGAGTCCGACTAGTGCGGTGGATTATCCCAGCCGGCCGGCGGGCCGAGTCCGACTAGTGCGGTGGAATATCCCTGCGTCAGCCGGCCGGCGGGCCGAGCCCGACTAGTGCGGTGGATTATCCCTGCGTCAGCCGGCCGGCGGGCCGAGTCCGACTAGTGCGGTGGATTATCCCTGCGTCAGCCTGCCGGCGGGCCGAGTCCGACTAGTGCGGTGGATTATCCCTGAGTCAGCCGGCCGGCGGGCCGAGTCCGACTAGTGCGGTGGATTATCCCTGAGTCAGCCGGCCGGCGGGCCGAGTCCGACTAGTGCGGTGGATTATCCCTGCGTCAGCCGGCCGGCGGGCCGAGTCCGACTAGTGCGGTGGATTATCCCAGCCGGCCGGCCGGCGAGCCGAGTCCGACTAGTGCGGTGGATTATCCCTGAGTCAGCCGGCCGGCGGGCCGAGTCCGACTAGTGCGGTGGATTATCCCTGAGTCAGCCGGCCGGCGGGCCGAGTCCGACTAGTGCGGTGGATTATCCCTGCGTCAGCCGGCCGGCGGGCCGAGTCCGACTAGTGCGGTGGATTATCCCAGCCGGCCGGCCGGCGAGCCGAGTCCGACTAGTGCGGTGGATTATCCCTGCGTCAGCCGGCCGGCGGGCCGAGTCCGACTAGTGCGGTGGATTATCCCTGCGTCAGCTGGCCGGCGGGCCGAGTCCGACTAGTGCGGTGGATTATCCCTGCGTCAGCCGGCCGGCGGGCCGAGTCCGACTAGTGCGGTGGATTATCCCAGCCGGCCGGCCGGCGGGCCGAGTCCGACTAGCAGGGTGGATTATCCCAGCCGGCCGGCGGGCCGAGTCCGACTAGTGCGGTGGATTATCCCTGCGTCAGCCGGTCGGCGGGCCGAGTCCGACTAGTGCGGTGGATTATCCCTGAGTCAGCCGGCCGGCGGGCCGAATCCGACTAGTGCGGTTGATTATCCCAGCCGGCCGGCCGGCGGGTCGAATCCGACTAGTGCGGTGGATTATCCCAGCCGGCCGGCGGGCCGAGTCCGACTAGTGCGGTGGATTATCCCTGCGACAGCCGGCCGGCGGGCCGAGTCCGACTAGTGCGGTGGATTATCCTAGCCGGCCGGCGGGCCGAGTCCGACAGTGCGGTGGATTATCCCTGAGTCAGCCGGCCGGCGGGCCGAGTCCGACTAGTGCGGTGGATTATCCCAGCCGGCCGGCCGGCGGGCCGAGTCCGACTAGTGCGGTGGATTATCCCAGCCGGCCGGCGGGCCGAGTCCGACTAGTGCGGTGGATTATCCCTGCGACAGCCGGCCGGCGGGCCGAGTCCGACTAGTGCGGTGGATTATCCCAGCCGGCCGGCGGGCCGAGTCCGACAGTGCGGTGGATTATCCCAGCCGGCCGGCTGGCCGAGTCCGACTAGTGCGGTGGATTATCCCTGCGTTAGCCGGCGGGCCGAGTCCGACTAGTGCGGTGGATTATCCCTGCGACAGCAGGCCGGCGGGCCGAGTCCGACTAGTGCGGTGGATTATCCCTGCGTCAGCCGGCCGGCGGGCCGAGTCCGACTAGTGCGGTGGATTATCCCTGCGTCAGCCGGCCGGCGGGCCGAGTCCGACTAGTGCGGTAGATTATCCCAGCCGGCCAGCGGGCCGAGAACGACTAGTGCGGTGGATTATCCCTGCGTCAGCCGGCCGGCGGGCCGAGCCCGACTAGTGCGGTGGATTATCCCTGCGTCAGCCGGCCGGCGGGCCGAGTCCGACTAGTGCGGTGGATTATCCCTGCGTCAGCCTGCCGGCGGGCCGAGTCCGACTTGTGCGGTGGATTATCCCTGAGTCAGCCGGCCGGCGGGCCGAGTCCGACTAGTGCGGTGGATTATCCCTGAGTCAGCCGGCCGGCGGGCCGAGTCCGACTAGTGCGGTGGATTATCCCTGCGTCAGCCGGCCGGCGGGCCGAGTCCGACTAGTGCGGTGGATTATCCCAGCCGGCCGGCCGGCGAGCCGAGTCCGACTAGTGCGGTGGATTATCCCTGAGTCAGCCGGCCGGCGGGCCGAGTCCGACTAGTGCGGTGGATTATCCCTGAGTCAGCCGGCCGGCGGGCCGAGTCCGACTAGTGCGGTGGATTATCCCTGCGTCAGCCGGCCGGCGGGCCGAGTCCGACTAGTGCGGTGGATTATCCCAGCCGGCCGGCCGGCGAGCCGAGTCCGACTAGTGCGGTGGATTATCCCTGCGTCAGCCGGCCGGCGGGCCGAGTCCGACTAGTGCGTTGGATTATCCCTGCGTCAGCCGGCCGGCGGGCCGAGTCCGACTAGTGCGGTGGATTATCCCTGCGTCAGCCGGCCGGCGGGCCGAGTCCGACTAGTGCGGTGGATTATCCCAGCCGGCCGGCCGGCGGGCCGAGTCCGACTAGTACGGTGGATTATCCCAGCCGGCCGGCGGGCCGAGTCCGACTAGTGCGGTGGATTATCCCTGCGTCAGCCGGTCGGCGGGCCGAGTCCGACTAGTGCGGTGGATTATCCCTGAGTCAGCCGGCCGGCGGGCCGAATCCGACTAGTGCGGTTGATTATCCCAGCCGGCCGGCCGGCGGGTCGAATCCGACTAGTGCGGTGGATTATCCCAGCCGGCCGGCGGGCCGAGTCCGACTAGTGCGGTGGATTATCCCTGCGACAGCCGGCCGGCGGGCCGAGTCCGACTAGTGTGGTGGATTATCCTAGCCGGCCGGCGGGCCGAGTCCGACAGTGTGGTGGATTATCCCAGCGTCAGCCAGCCGGCGGGCCGAGTTCGACTAGTGCGGTGGATTATCCCTGCGTCAGCCGGCCGGCGGGCCGAGTCCGACTAGTGCGGTGGATTATCCCTGCGTCAGCCGGCCGGCGGGCCGAGTCCGACAGTGCGGTGGATTATCCCAGCCGGCCGGCGGGCCGAGTCCGACTAGTGCGGTGGATTATCCCTGAGCCAGCCGGCCGGCGGGCCGAGTCCGACTAGTGCGGTGGATTATCCCTGCGACAGCCGGCTGGCCGGCCGAGTCCGACTAGTGCGGTGGATTATCCCTGCGTCAGCCTGCCGGCGGGCCGAGTCCGACTAGTGCGGTGGATTATCCCTCAGTCAGCTGGCCGGCGGGCCGAGTCCGCCTAGTACGGTGGATTATCCCAGCCGGCCGGCGGGCCGAGTCCGACTAGTGCGGTGGATTATCCCAGCCTGCCGGCGGGCCGAGTCCGACTAGTGCGGTGGATTATCCCAGCCGGCCGGCCGGCGGGCCGAGTCCGACTAGTGCGGTGGATTATCCCAGCCGGCCGGCGGGCCGAGTCCGACAGTGCGGTGGATTATCCCTGCGTCAGCCGGCCGGCGGGCCGAGTCCGACTAGTGCGGTGGATTATCCCTGCGTCAGCCGGCCGGCGGGCCGAGTCTGACTAGTGCGGTGGATTATCCCTGAGTCAGCCGGCCGGCGGGCCGAGTCCGACTAGTGCGGTGGATTATCCCAGCCGGCCGGCCGGCGGGCCGAGTCCGACTAGTGCGGTGGATTATCCCAGCCGGCCGGCGGGCCGAGTCCGACTAGTGCGGTAGATTATCCCTGCGACAACCGGCCGGCGGGCCGAGTCCGACTAGTGTGGTGGATTATCCCAGCCGGCCGGCGGGCCGAGTCCGACAGTGCGGTGGATTATCCCAGCCGGCCGGCGGGCCGAGTCCTACTAGTGCGGTGGATTATCCCTGCGTCAGCCGGCCGGCGGGCCGAGTCCGACTAGTGCGGTGGATTATCCCTGCGTCAGCCGGCCGGCGGGCCGAGTCCGACTAGTGCGGTGGATTATCCCTGAGTCAGCCGGCCGGCGGGCCGAGTCCGACTAGTGCGGTGGATTATCCCAGCCGGCCGGCGGGCCGAGTCCGACTAGTGCGGTAGATTATCCCTGCCGGCGGGCCGAGTCCGACTAGTGCGGTGGATTATCCCAGCCGGCCGGCGGGCCGAGTCCGACTAGTGCGGAAGATTATCTCTGCGTCAGCCGGCCGGCGGGCCGAGTCCGACTAGTGCGGTGGATTATCCCTGCGACAGCAGGCCGGCGGGCCGAGTCCGACTAGTGCGGTGGATTATCCCTGCGTCAGCCGGCCGGCGGGCCGAGTCCGACTAGTGCGGTGGATTATCCCTGCGTCAGCCGGCCGGCGGGCCGAGTCCGACTAATGCGGTGGATTATCCCTGCGTCAGCCTGCCGGCGGGCCGAGTCTGACTAGTGCGGTGGATTATCCCAGCCGGCCGGCGGGCCGAGTCCGATTAGTGCGGTGGATTATCCCTGCGTCAGCCGGCCGGCGGGCCGAGTCCGACTAGTGCGGTGGATTATCCCTGCGACAGCAGGCCGGCGGGCCGAGTCCGACTAGTGCGGTGGATTATCCCTGCTTCAGCCGGCCGGCGGGCTGAGTCCGACTAGTGCGGTGGATTATCCCTGAGTCAGCCGGCCGGCGGGCCGAGTCCGACTAGTGCGGTGGATTATCCCTGCGTCAGCCGGCCGGCGGGCCGAGTCCGACAGTGCGGTGGATTATCCCTGCGTCAGCCGGCCGGCGGGCCGAGTCCGACTAGTGCGGTGGATTATCCCTGCGACAGCCGGCCGGCGGGCCGAGTCCGACTAGTGCGGTGGATTATCCAAGCCGGCCGGCGGGCCGAGTCCGACAGTGCGGTGGATTATCCCAGCCGGCCGGCGGGCCGAGTCCGACTAGTGCGGTGGATTATCCCTGCGTCAGCCGGCGGGCCGAGTCCGACTAGTGCGGTGGAATATCCCTGCGACAGCAGGCCGGCGGGCCGAGTCCGACTAGTGCGGTGGATTATCCCTGCGTCAGCCGGCCGGCGGGCCGAGTCCGACTAGTGCGGTGGATTATCCCTGCGTCAGCCGGCCGGCGGGCCGAGTCCGACTAGTGCGGTGGATTATCCCTGCGTCAGCCGGCCGGCGGGCCGAGTCCGACTAGTGCGGTGGATTATCCCTGCGTCAGCCGGCCGGCGGGCCGAGTCCGACTAGTGCGGTGGATTATCCCTGAGTCAGCCGGCCGGCGGGCCGAGTCCGACTAGTGCGGTGGATTATCCCTGCGTCAGCCGGCCGGCGGGCCGAGTCCGACTAGTGCGGTGGATTATCCCAGCCGGCCGGCGGGCCGAGTCCGACTAGTGCGGTGGAATATCCCTGCGTCAGCCGGCCGGCGGGCCGAGCCCGACTAGTGCGGTGGATTATCCCTGCGTCAGCCGGCCGGCGGGCCGAGTCCGACTAGTGCGGTGGATTATCCCTGCGTCAGCCTGCCGGCGGGCCGAGTCCGACTAGTGCGGTGGATTATCCCTGAGTCAGCCGGCCGGCGGGCCGAGTCCGACTAGTGCGGTGGATTATCCCTGAGTCAGCCGGCCGGCGGGCCGAGTCCGACTAGTGCGGTGGATTATCCCTGCGTCAGCCGGCCGGCGGGCCGAGTCCGACTAGTGCGGTGGATTATCCCAGCCGGCCGGCCGGCGAGCCGAGTCCGACTAGTGCGGTGGATTATCCCTGAGTCAGCCGGCCGGCGGGCCGAGTCCGACTAGTGCGGTGGATTATCCCTGAGTCAGCCGGCCGGCGGGCCGAGTCCGACTAGTGCGGTGGATTATCCCTGCGTCAGCCGGCCGGCGGGCCGAGTCCGACTAGTGCGGTGGATTATCCCAGCCGGCCGGCCGGCGAGCCGAGTCCGACTAGTGCGGTGGATTATCCCTGCGTCAGCCGGCCGGCGGGCCGAGTCCGACTAGTGCGGTGGATTATCCCTGCGTCAGCTGGCCGGCGGGCCGAGTCCGACTAGTGCGGTGGATTATCCCTGCGTCAGCCGGCCGGCGGGCCGAGTCCGACTAGTGCGGTGGATTATCCCAGCCGGCCGGCCGGCGGGCCGAGTCCGACTAGCAGGGTGGATTATCCCAGCCGGCCGGCGGGCCGAGTCCGACTAGTGCGGTGGATTATCCCTGCGTCAGCCGGTCGGCGGGCCGAGTCCGACTAGTGCGGTGGATTATCCCTGAGTCAGCCGGCCGGCGGGCCGAATCCGACTAGTGCGGTTGATTATCCCAGCCGGCCGGCCGGCGGGTCGAATCCGACTAGTGCGGTGGATTATCCCAGCCGGCCGGCGGGCCGAGTCCGACTAGTGCGGTGGATTATCCCTGCGACAGCCGGCCGGCGGGCCGAGTCCGACTAGTGCGGTGGATTATCCTAGCCGGCCGGCGGGCCGAGTCCGACAGTGCGGTGGATTATCCCTGAGTCAGCCGGCCGGCGGGCCGAGTCCGACTAGTGCGGTGGATTATCCCAGCCGGCCGGCCGGCGGGCCGAGTCCGACTAGTGCGGTGGATTATCCCAGCCGGCCGGCGGGCCGAGTCCGACTAGTGCGGTGGATTATCCCTGCGACAGCCGGCCGGCGGGCCGAGTCCGACTAGTGCGGTGGATTATCCCAGCCGGCCGGCGGGCCGAGTCCGACAGTGCGGTGGATTATCCCAGCCGGCCGGCTGGCCGAGTCCGACTAGTGCGGTGGATTATCCCTGCGTTAGCCGGCGGGCCGAGTCCGACTAGTGCGGTGGATTATCCCTGCGACAGCAGGCCGGCGGGCCGAGTCCGACTAGTGCGGTGGATTATCCCTGCGTCAGCCGGCCGGCGGGCCGAGTCCGACTAGTGCGGTGGATTATCCCTGCGTCAGCCGGCCGGCGGGCCGAGTCCGACTAGTGCGGTAGATTATCCCAGCCGGCCAGCGGGCCGAGAACGACTAGTGCGGTGGATTATCCCTGCGTCAGCCGGCCGGCGGGCCGAGCCCGACTAGTGCGGTGGATTATCCCTGCGTCAGCCGGCCGGCGGGCCGAGTCCGACTAGTGCGGTGGATTATCCCTGCGTCAGCCTGCCGGCGGGCCGAGTCCGACTTGTGCGGTGGATTATCCCTGAGTCAGCCGGCCGGCGGGCCGAGTCCGACTAGTGCGGTGGATTATCCCTGAGTCAGCCGGCCGGCGGGCCGAGTCCGACTAGTGCGGTGGATTATCCCTGCGTCAGCCGGCCGGCGGGCCGAGTCCGACTAGTGCGGTGGATTATCCCAGCCGGCCGGCCGGCGAGCCGAGTCCGACTAGTGCGGTGGATTATCCCTGAGTCAGCCGGCCGGCGGGCCGAGTCCGACTAGTGCGGTGGATTATCCCTGAGTCAGCCGGCCGGCGGGCCGAGTCCGACTAGTGCGGTGGATTATCCCTGCGTCAGCCGGCCGGCGGGCCGAGTCCGACTAGTGCGGTGGATTATCCCAGCCGGCCGGCCGGCGAGCCGAGTCCGACTAGTGCGGTGGATTATCCCTGCGTCAGCCGGCCGGCGGGCCGAGTCCGACTAGTGCGTTGGATTATCCCTGCGTCAGCCGGCCGGCGGGCCGAGTCCGACTAGTGCGGTGGATTATCCCTGCGTCAGCCGGCCGGCGGGCCGAGTCCGACTAGTGCGGTGGATTATCCCAGCCGGCCGGCCGGCGGGCCGAGTCCGACTAGTACGGTGGATTATCCCAGCCGGCCGGCGGGCCGAGTCCGACTAGTGCGGTGGATTATCCCTGCGTCAGCCGGTCGGCGGGCCGAGTCCGACTAGTGCGGTGGATTATCCCTGAGTCAGCCGGCCGGCGGGCCGAATCCGACTAGTGCGGTTGATTATCCCAGCCGGCCGGCCGGCGGGTCGAATCCGACTAGTGCGGTGGATTATCCCAGCCGGCCGGCGGGCCGAGTCCGACTAGTGCGGTGGATTATCCCTGCGACAGCCGGCCGGCGGGCCGAGTCCGACTAGTGTGGTGGATTATCCTAGCCGGCCGGCGGGCCGAGTCCGACAGTGTGGTGGATTATCCCAGCGTCAGCCAGCCGGCGGGCCGAGTTCGACTAGTGCGGTGGATTATCCCTGCGTCAGCCGGCCGGCGGGCCGAGTCCGACTAGTGCGGTGGATTATCCCTGCGTCAGCCGGCCGGCGGGCCGAGTCCGACAGTGCGGTGGATTATCCCAGCCGGCCGGCGGGCCGAGTCCGACTAGTGCGGTGGATTATCCCTGAGCCAGCCGGCCGGCGGGCCGAGTCCGACTAGTGCGGTGGATTATCCCTGCGACAGCCGGCTGGCCGGCCGAGTCCGACTAGTGCGGTGGATTATCCCTGCGTCAGCCTGCCGGCGGGCCGAGTCCGACTAGTGCGGTGGATTATCCCTCAGTCAGCTGGCCGGCGGGCCGAGTCCGCCTAGTACGGTGGATTATCCCAGCCGGCCGGCGGGCCGAGTCCGACTAGTGCGGTGGATTATCCCAGCCTGCCGGCGGGCCGAGTCCGACTAGTGCGGTGGATTATCCCAGCCGGCCGGCCGGCGGGCCGAGTCCGACTAGTGCGGTGGATTATCCCAGCCGGCCGGCGGGCCGAGTCCGACAGTGCGGTGGATTATCCCTGCGTCAGCCGGCCGGCGGGCCGAGTCCGACTAGTGCGGTGGATTATCCCTGCGTCAGCCGGCCGGCGGGCCGAGTCTGACTAGTGCGGTGGATTATCCCTGAGTCAGCCGGCCGGCGGGCCGAGTCCGACTAGTGCGGTGGATTATCCCAGCCGGCCGGCCGGCGGGCCGAGTCCGACTAGTGCGGTGGATTATCCCAGCCGGCCGGCGGGCCGAGTCCGACTAGTGCGGTAGATTATCCCTGCGACAACCGGCCGGCGGGCCGAGTCCGACTAGTGTGGTGGATTATCCCAGCCGGCCGGCGGGCCGAGTCCGACAGTGCGGTGGATTATCCCAGCCGGCCGGCGGGCCGAGTCCTACTAGTGCGGTGGATTATCCCTGCGTCAGCCGGCGGGCCGAGTCCGACTAGTGCGGTGGATTGTCCCTGCGTCAGCCGGCCGGCGGGCCGAGTCCGACTAGTGCGGTGGATTATCCCTGCGTCAGCCGGCCGGCGGGCCGAGTCCGACTAGTGCGGTGGATTACCCCTGCGTCAGCCGGCCGGCGGGCCGAGTCCGACTAGTGCGGTGGATTATCCCAGCCGGCCGGCGGGCCGAGTCCGACTAGTGCGGTGGATTATCCCAGCCGGCCGGCCGGCGGGCCGAGTCCGACTAGTGCGGTGGATTATCCCAGCCGGCCGGCCGGCGGGCCGAGTCCGACTAGTGCGGTGGATTATCCCTGAGTCAGCCGGCCGGCGGGCCGAGTCCGACTAGTGCGGTGGATTATCCCAGCCGGCCGGCGGGCCGAGTCCGACTAGTGCGGTAGATTATCCCTGCCGGCGGGCCGAGTCCGACTAGTGCGGTGGATTATCCCAGCCGGCCGGCGGGCCGAGTCCGACTAGTGCGGAAGATTATCTCTGCGTCAGCCGGCCGGCGGGCCGAGTCCGACTAGTGCGGTGGATTATCCCTGCGACAGCAGGCCGGCGGGCCGAGTCCGACTAGTGCGGTGGATTATCCCTGCGTCAGCCGGCCGGCGGGCCGAGTCCGACTAGTGCGGTGGATTATCCCTGCGTCAGCCGGCCGGCGGGCCGAGTCCGACTAATGCGGTGGATTATCCCTGCGTCAGCCTGCCGGCGGGCCGAGTCTGACTAGTGCGGTGGATTATCCCAGCCGGCCGGCGGGCCGAGTCCGATTAGTGCGGTGGATTATCCCTGCGTCAGCCGGCCGGCGGGCCGAGTCCGACTAGTGCGGTGGATTATCCCTGCGACAGCAGGCCGGCGGGCCGAGTCCGACTAGTGCGGTGGATTATCCCTGCTTCAGCCGGCCGGCGGGCTGAGTCCGACTAGTGCGGTGGATTATCCCTGAGTCAGCCGGCCGGCGGGCCGAGTCCGACTAGTGCGGTGGATTATCCCTGCGTCAGCCGGCCGGCGGGCCGAGTCCGACAGTGCGGTGGATTATCCCTGCGTCAGCCGGCCGGCGGGCCGAGTCCGACTAGTGCGGTGGATTATCCCTGCGACAGCCGGCCGGCGGGCCGAGTCCGACTAGTGCGGTGGATTATCCCAGCCGGCCGGCGGGCCGAGTCCGACAGTGCGGTGGATTATCCCAGCCGGCCGGCGGGCCGAGTCCGACTAGTGCGGTGGATTATCCCTGCGTCAGCCGGCGGGCCGAGTCCGACTAGTGCGGTGGAATATCCCTGCGACAGCAGGCCGGCGGGCCGAGTCCGACTAGTGCGGTGGATTATCCCTGCGTCAGCCGGCCGGCGGGCCGAGTCCGACTAGTGCGGTGGATTATCCCTGCGTCAGCCGGCCGGCGGGCCGAGTCCGACTAGTGCGGTGGATTATCCCTGCGTCAGCCGGCCGGCGGGCCGAGTCCGACTAGTGCGGTGGATTATCCCTGCGTCAGCCGGCCGGCGGGCCGAGTCCGACTAGTGCGGTGGATTATCCCTGAGTCAGCCGGCCGGCGGGCCGAGTCCGACTAGTGCGGTGGATTATCCCTGCGTCAGCCGGCCGGCGGGCCGAGTCCGACTAGTGCGGTGGATTATCCCAGCCGGCCGGCGGGCCGAGTCCGACTAGTGCGGTGGAATATCCCTGCGTCAGCCGGCCGGCGGGCCGAGCCCGACTAGTGCGGTGGATTATCCCTGCGTCAGCCGGCCGGCGGGCCGAGTCCGACTAGTGCGGTGGATTATCCCTGCGTCAGCCTGCCGGCGGGCCGAGTCCGACTAGTGCGGTGGATTATCCCTGAGTCAGCCGGCCGGCGGGCCGAGTCCGACTAGTGCGGTGGATTATCCCTGAGTCAGCCGGCCGGCGGGCCGAGTCCGACTAGTGCGGTGGATTATCCCTGCGTCAGCCGGCCGGCGGGCCGAGTCCGACTAGTGCGGTGGATTATCCCAGCCGGCCGGCCGGCGAGCCGAGTCCGACTAGTGCGGTGGATTATCCCTGAGTCAGCCGGCCGGCGGGCCGAGTCCGACTAGTGCGGTGGATTATCCCTGAGTCAGCCGGCCGGCGGGCCGAGTCCGACTAGTGCGGTGGATTATCCCTGCGTCAGCCGGCCGGCGGGCCGAGTCCGACTAGTGCGGTGGATTACCCCTGCGTCAGCCGGCCGGCGGGCCGAGTCCGACTAGTGCGGTGGATTATCCCAGCCGGCCGGCGGGCCGAGTCCGACTAGTGCGGTGGATTATCCCAGCCGGCCGGCCGGCGGGCCGAGTCCGACTAGTGCGGTGGATTATCCCAGCCGGCCGGCCGGCGGGCCGAGTCCGACTAGTGCGGTGGATTATCCCTGAGTCAGCCGGCCGGCGGGCCGAGTCCGACTAGTGCGGTGGATTATCCCAGCCGGCCGGCGGGCCGAGTCCGACTAGTGCGGTAGATTATCCCTGCCGGCGGGCCGAGTCCGACTAGTGCGGTGGATTATCCCAGCCGGCCGGCGGGCCGAGTCCGACTAGTGCGGAAGATTATCTCTGCGTCAGCCGGCCGGCGGGCCGAGTCCGACTAGTGCGGTGGATTATCCCTGCGACAGCAGGCCGGCGGGCCGAGTCCGACTAGTGCGGTGGATTATCCCTGCGTCAGCCGGCCGGCGGGCCGAGTCCGACTAGTGCGGTGGATTATCCCTGCGTCAGCCGGCCGGCGGGCCGAGTCCGACTAGTGCGGTGGATTATCCCTGCGTCAGCCTGCCGGCGGGCCGAGTCTGACTAGTGCGGTGGATTATCCCAGCCGGCCGGCGGGCCGAGTCCGACTAGTGCGGTGGATTATCCCTGCGTCAGCCGGCCGGCGGGCCGAGTCCGACTAGTGCGGTGGATTATCCCTGCGACAGCAGGCCGGCGGGCCGAGTCCGACTAGTGCGGTGGATTATCCCTGCTTCAGCCGGCCGGCGGGCTGAGTCCGACTAGTGCGGTGGATTATCCCTGAGTCAGCCGGCCGGCGGGCCGAGTCCGACTAGTGCGGTGGATTATCCCTGCGTCAGCCGGCCGGCGGGCCGAGTCCGACAGTGCGGTGGATTATCCCTGCGTCAGCCGGCCGGCGGGCCGAGTCCGACTAGTGCGGTGGATTATCCCTGCGACAGCCGGCCGGCGGGCCGAGTCCGACTAGTGCGGTGGATTATCCCAGCCGGCCGGCGGGCCGAGTCCGACAGTGCGGTGGATTATCCCAGCCGGCCGGCGGGCCGAGTCCGACTAGTGCGGTGGATTATCCCTGCGTCAGCCGGCGGGCCGAGTCCGACTAGTGCGGTGGAATATCCCTGCGACAGCAGGCCGGCGGGCCGAGTCCGACTAGTGCGGTGGATTATCCCTGCGTCAGCCGGCCGGCGGGCCGAGTCCGACTAGTGCGGTGGATTATCCCTGCGTCAGCCGGCCGGCGGGCCGAATCCGACTAGTGCGGTGGATTATCCCTGCGTCAGCCGGCCGGCGGGCCGAGTCCGACTAGTGCGGTGGATTATCCCTGCGTCAGCCGGCCGGCGGGCCGAGTCCGACTAGTGCGGTGGATTATCCCTGAGTCAGCCGGCCGGCGGGCCGAGTCCGACTAGTGCGGTGGATTATCCCTGCGTCAGCCGGCCGGCGGGCCGAGTCCGACTAGTGCGGTGGATTATCCCAGCCGGCCGGCGGGCCGAGTCCGACTAGTGCGGTGGAATATCCCTGCGTCAGCCGGCCGGCGGGCCGAGCCCGACTAGTGCGGTGGATTATCCCTGCGTCAGCCGGCCGGCGGGCCGAGTCCGACTAGTGCGGTGGATTATCCCTGCGTCAGCCTGCCGGCGGGCCGAGTCCGACTAGTGCGGTGGATTATCCCTGAGTCAGCCGGCCGGCGGGCCGAGTCCGACTAGTGCGGTGGATTATCCCTGAGTCAGCCGGCCGGCGGGCCGAGTCCGACTAGTGCGGTGGATTATCCCTGCGTCAGCCGGCCGGCGGGCCGAGTCCGACTAGTGCGGTGGATTATCCCAGCCGGCCGGCCGGCGAGCCGAGTCCGACTAGTGCGGTGGATTATCCCTGAGTCAGCCGGCCGGCGGGCCGAGTCCGACTAGTGCGGTGGATTATCCCTGAGTCAGCCGGCCGGCGGGCCGAGTCCGACTAGTGCGGTGGATTATCCCTGCGTCAGCCGGCCGGCGGGCCGAGTCCGACTAGTGCGGTGGATTATCCCAGCCGGCCGGCCGGCGAGCCGAGTCCGACTAGTGCGGTGGATTATCCCTGCGTCAGCCGGCCGGCGGGCCGAGTCCGACTAGTGCGGTGGATTATCCCTGCGTCAGCCGGCCGGCGGGCCGAGTCCGACTAGTGCGGTGGATTATCCCAGCCGGCCGGCCGGCGGGCCGAGTCCGACTAGTAGGGTGGATTATCCCAGCCGGCCGGCGGGCCGAGTCCGACTAGTGCGGTGGATTATCCCTGCGTCAGCCGGTCGGCGGGCCGAGTCCGACTAGTGCGGTGGATTATCCCTGAGTCAGCCGGCCGGCGGGCCGAATCCGACTAGTGCGGTTGATTATCCCAGCCGGCCGGCCGGCGGGTCGAATCCGACTAGTGCGGTGGATTATCCCAGCCGGCCGGCGGGCCGAGTCCGACTAGTGCGGTGGATTATCCCTGCGACAGCCGGCCGGCGGGCCGAGTCCGACTAGTGCGGTGGATTATCCTAGCCGGCCGGCGGGCCGAGTCCGACAGTGCGGTGGATTATCCCAGCGTCAGCCGGCCGGCGGGCCGAGTCCGACTAGTGCGGTGGATTATCCCTGCGTCAGCCGGCCGGCGGGCCGAGTCCGACTAGTGCGGTGGATTATCCCTGCGTCAGCCGGCCGGCGGGCCGAGTCCGACAGTGCGGTGGATTATCCCAGCCGGCCGGCGGGCCGAGTCCGACTAGTGCGGTGGATTATCCCTGAGCCAGCCGGCCGGCGGGCCGAGTCCGACTAGTGCGGTGGATTATCCCTGCGACAGCCGGCTGGCCGGCCGAGTCCGACTAGTGCGGTGGATTATCCCTGCGTCAGCCTGCCGGCGGGCCGAGTCCGACTAGTGCGGTGGATTATCCCTCAGTCAGCTGGCCGGCGGGCCGAGTCCGACTAGTACGGTGGATTATCCCAGCCGGCCGGCGGGCCGAGTCCGACTAGTGCGGTGGATTATCCCAGCCTGCCGGCGGGCCGAGTCCGACTAGTGCGGTGGATTATCCCAGCCGGCCGGCCGGCGGGCCGAGTCCGACTAGTGCGGTGGATTATCCCAGCCGGCCGGCGGGCCGAGTCCGACTAGTGCGGTGGATTATCCCTGCGTCAGCCTGCCGGCGGGCCGAGTCCGACTAGTGCGGTGGATTATCTCAGCCGGCCGGCCGGCGGGTCGAGTCCGACTAGTGCGGTGGATTATCCCTGCGTCAGCCGGCCGGCGGGCCGAGTCCGACAGTGCGGTGGATTATCCCTGCGTCAGCCGGCCGGCGGGCCGAGTCCGACTAGTGCGGTGGATTATCCCTGCGTCAGCCGGCCGTCGGGCCGAGTCCGACAGTGCGGTGGGTTATCCCTGCGTCAGCCGGCCGGCGGGCCGAGTCCGACAGTGCGGTGGATTATCCCTGCGTCAGCCGGCCGGCGGGCCGAGTCCGACTAGTGCGGTGGATTATCCCTGCGTCAGCCGGCCGGCGGGCCGAGTCCGACTAGTGCGGTGGATTATCCCTGCGTCAGCCGGCCGGCGGGCCGAGTCTGACTAGTGCGGTGGATTATCCCTGAGTCAGCCGGCCGGCGGGCCGAGTCCGACTAGTGCGGTGGATTATCCCAGCCGGCCGGCCGGCGGGCCGAGTCCGATTAGTGCGGTGGATTATCCCAGCCGGCCGGCGGGCCGAGTCCGACTAGTGCGGTAGATTATCCCTGCGACAACCGGCCGGCGGGCCGAGTCCGACTTGTGTGGTGGATTATCCCAGCCGGCCGGCGGGCCGAGTCCGACAGTGCGGTGGATTATCCCAGCCGGCCGGCGGGCCGAGTCCGACTAGTGCGGTGGATTATCCCTGCGTCAGCCGGCGGGCCGAGTCCGACTAGTGCGGTGGATTGTCCCTGCGTCAGCCGGCCGGCGGGCCGAGTCCGACTAGTGCGGTGGATTATCCCTGCGTCAGCCGGCCGGCGGGCCGAGTCCGACTAGTGCGGTGGATTATCCCAGCCGGCCGGCCGGCGGGCCGAGTCCGACTAGTGCGGTGGATTATCCCTGAGTCAGCCGGCCGGCGGGCCGAGTCCGACTAGTGCGGTGGATTATCCCAGCCGGCCGGCGGGCCGAGTCCGACTAGTGCGGAAGATTATCTCTGCGTCAGCCGGCCGGCGGGCCGAGTCCGACTAGTGCGGTGGATTATCCCTGCGACAGCAGGCCGGCGGGCCGAGTCCGACTAGTGCGGTGGATTATCCCTGCGTCAGCCGGCCGGCGGGCCGAGTCCGACTAGTGCGGTGGATTATCCCTGCGTCAGCCGGCCGGCGGGCCGAGTCCGACTAGTGCGGTGGATTATCCCTGCGTCAGCCTGCCGGCGGGCCGAGTCTAACTAGTGCGGTGGATTATCCCAGCCGGCCGGCGGGCCGAGTCCGACTAGTGCGGTGGATTATCCCTGCGTCAGCCGGCCGGCGGGCCGAGTCCGACTAGTGCGGTGGATTATCCCTGCGACAGCAGGCCGGCGGGCCGAGTCCGACTAGTGCGGTGGATTATCCCTGCTTCAGCCGGCCGGCGGGCTGAGTCCGACTAGTGCGGTGGATTATCCCTGAGTCAGCCGGCCGGCGGGCCGAGTCCGACTAGTGCGGTGGATTATCCCTGCGTCAGCCGGCCGGCGGGCCGAGTCCGACAGTGCGGTGGATTATCCCTGCGTCAGCCGGCCGGCGGGCCGAGTCCGACTAGTGCGGTGGATTATCCCTGCGACAGCCGGCCGGCGGGCCGAGTCCGACTAGTGCGGTGGATTATCCCAGCCGGCCGGCGGGCCGAGTCCGACAGTGCGGTGGATTATCCCAGCCGGCCGGCGGGCCGAGTCCGACTAGTGCGGTGGATTATCCCTGCGTCAGCCGGCGGGCCGAGTCCGACTAGTGCGGTGGAATATCCCTGCGACAGCAGGCCGGCGGGCCGAGTCCGACTAGTGCGGTGGATTATCCCTGCGTCAGCCGGCCGGCGGGCCGAGTCCGACTAGTGCGGTGGATTATCCCTGCGTCAGCCGGCCGGCGGGCCGAATCCGACTAGTGCGGTGGATTATCCCTGCGTCAGCCGGCCGGCGGGCCGAGTCCGACTAGTGCGGTGGATTATCCCTGCGTCAGCCGGCCGGCGGGCCGAGTCCGACTAGTGCGGTGGATTATCCCTGAGTCAGCCGGCCGGCGGGCCGAGTCCGACTAGTGCGGTGGATTATCCCTGCGTCAGCCGGCCGGCGGGCCGAGTCCGACTAGTGCGGTGGATTATCCCAGCCGGCCGGCGGGCCGAGTCCGACTAGTGCGGTGGAATATCCCTGCGTCAGCCGGCCGGCGGGCCGAGCCCGACTAGTGCGGTGGATTATCCCTGCGTCAGCCGGCCGGCGGGCCGAGTCCGACTAGTGCGGTGGATTATCCCTGCGTCAGCCTGCCGGCGGGCCGAGTCCGACTAGTGCGGTGGATTATCCCTGAGTCAGCCGGCCGGCGGGCCGAGTCCGACTAGTGCGGTGGATTATCCCTCAGTCAGCCGGCCGGCGGGCCGAGTCCGACTAGTGCGGTGGATTATCCCTGCGTCAGCCGGCCGGCGGGCCGAGTCCGACTAGTGCGGTGGATTATCCCAGCCGGCCGGCCGGCGAGCCGAGTCCGACTAGTGCGGTGGATTATCCCTGAGTCAGCCGGCCGGCGGGCCGAGTCCGACTAGTGCGGTGGATTATCCCTGAGTCAGCCGGCCGGCGGGCCGAGTCCGACTAGTGCGGTGGATTATCCCTGCGTCAGCCGGCCGGCGGGCCGAGTCCGACTAGTGCGGTGGATTATCCCAGCCGGCCGGCCGGCGAGCCGAGTCCGACTAGTGCGGTGGATTATCCCTGCGTCAGCCGGCCGGCGGGCCGAGTCCGACTAGTGCGGTGGATTATCCCTGCGTCAGCCGGCCGGCGGGCCGAGTCCGACTAGTGCGGTGGATTATCCCAGCCGGCCGGCCGGCGGGCCGAGTCCGACTAGTAGGGTGGATTATCCCAGCCGGCCGGCGGGCCGAGTCCGACTAGTGCGGTGGATTATCCCTGCGTCAGCCGGTCGGCGGGCCGAGTCCGACTAGTGCGGTGGATTATCCCTGAGTCAGCCGGCCGGCGGGCCGAATCCGACTAGTGCGGTTGATTATCCCAGCCGGCCGGCCGGCGGGTCGAATCCGACTAGTGCGGTGGATTATCCCAGCCGGCCGGCGGGCCGAGTCCGACTAGTGCGGTGGATTATCCCTGCGACAGCCGGCCGGCGGGCCGAGTCCGACTAGTGCGGTGGATTATCCTAGCCGGCCGGCGGGCCGAGTCCGACAGTGCGGTGGATTATCCCAGCGTCAGCCGGCCGGCGGGCCGAGTCCGACTAGTGCGGTGGATTATCCCTGCGTCAGCCGGCCGGCGGGCCGAGTCCGACTAGTGCGGTGGATTATCCCTGCGTCAGCCGGCCGGCGGGCCGAGTCCGACAGTGCGGTGGATTATCCCAGCCGGCCGGCGGGCCGAGTCCGACTAGTGCGGTGGATTATCCCTGAGCCAGCCGGCCGGCGGGCCGAGTCCGACTAGTGCGGTGGATTATCCCTGCGACAGCCGGCTGGCCGGCCGAGTCCGACTAGTGCGGTGGATTATCCCTGCGTCAGCCTGCCGGCGGGCCGAGTCCGACTAGTGCGGTGGATTATCCCTCAGTCAGCTGGCCGGCGGGCCGAGTCCGACTAGTACGGTGGATTATCCCAGCCGGCCGGCGGGCCGAGTCCGACTAGTGCGGTGGATTATCCCAGCCTGCCGGCGGGCCGAGTCCGACTAGTGCGGTGGATTATCCCAGCCGGCCGGCCGGCGGGCCGAGTCCGACTAGTGCGGTGGATTATCCCAGCCGGCCGGCGGGCCGAGTCCGACTAGTGCGGTGGATTATCCCTGCGTCAGCCTGCCGGCGGGCCGAGTCCGACTAGTGCGGTGGATTATCTCAGCCGGCCGGCCGGCGGGTCGAGTCCGACTAGTGCGGTGGATTATCCCTGCGTCAGCCGGCCGGCGGGCCGAGTCCGACAGTGCGGTGGATTATCCCTGCGTCAGCCGGCCGGCGGGCCGAGTCCGACTAGTGCGGTGGATTATCCCTGCGTCAGCCGGCCGTCGGGCCGAGTCCGACAGTGCGGTGGGTTATCCCTGCGTCAGCCGGCCGGCGGGCCGAGTCCGACAGTGCGGTGGATTATCCCTGCGTCAGCCGGCCGTCTGGCCGAGTCCGACTAGTGCGGTGGATTATCCCTGCGTCAGCCGGCCGGCGGGCCGAGTCCGACTAGTGCGGTGGATTATCCCTGCGTCAGCCGGCCGGCGGGCCGAGTCTGACTAGTGCGGTGGATTATCCCTGAGTCAGCCGGCCGGCGGGCCGAGTCCGACTAGTGCGGTGGATTATCCCAGCCGGCCGGCCGGCGGGCCGAGTCCGATTAGTGCGGTGGATTATCCCAGCCGGCCGGCGGGCCGAGTCCGACTAGTGCGGTAGATTATCCCTGCGACAACCGGCCGGCGGGCCGAGTCCGACTTGTGTGGTGGATTATCCCAGCCGGCCGGCGGGCCGAGTCCGACAGTGCGGTGGATTATCCCAGCCGGCCGGCGGGCCGAGTCCGACTAGTGCGGTGGATTATCCCTGCGTCAGCCGGCGGGCCGAGTCCGACTAGTGCGGTGGATTGTCCCTGCGTCAGCCGGCCGGCGGGCCGAGTCCGACTAGTGCGGTGGATTATCCCTGCGTCAGCCGGCCGGCGGGCCGAGTCCGACTAGTGCGGTGGATTACCCCTGCGTCAGCCGGCCGGCGGGCCGAGTCCGACTAGTGCGGTGGATTATCCCAGCCGGCCGGCGGGCCGAGTCCGACTAGTGCGGTGGATTATCCCAGCCGGCCGGCCGGCGGGCCGAGTCCGACTAGTGCGGTGGATTATCCCAGCCGGCCGGCCGGCGGGCCGAGTCCGACTAGTGCGGTGGATTATCCCTGAGTCAGCCGGCCGGCGGGCCGAGTCCGACTAGTGCGGTGGATTATCCCAGCCGGCCGGCGGGCCGAGTCCGACTAGTGCGGTAGATTATCCCTGCCGGCGGGCCGAGTCCGACTAGTGCGGTGGATTATCCCAGCCGGCCGGCGGGCCGAGTCCGACTAGTGCGGAAGATTATCCCTGCGTCAGCCGGCCGGCGGGCCGAGTCCGACTAGTGCGGTGGATTATCCCTGCGACAGCAGGCCGGCGGGCCGAGTCCGACTAGTGCGGTGGATTATCCCTGCGTCAGCCGGCCGGCGGGCCGAGTCCGACTAGTGCGGTGGATTATCCCTGCGTCAGCCGGCCGGCGGGCCGAGTCCGACTAGTGCGGTGGATTATCCCTGCGTCAGCCTGCCGGCGGGCCGAGTCTGACTAGTGCGGTGGATTATCCCAGCCGGCCGGCGGGCCGAGTCCGACTAGTGCGGTGGATTATCCCTGCGTCAGCCGGCCGGCGGGCCGAGTCCGACTAGTGCGGTGGATTATCCCTGCGACAGCAGGCCGGCGGGCCGAGTCCGACCAGTGCGGTGGATTATCCCTGCTTCAGCCGGCCGGCGGGCTGAGTCCGACTAGTGCGGTGGATTATCCCTGAGTCAGCCGGCCGGCGGGCCGAGTCCGACTAGTGCGGTGGATTATCCCTGCGTCAGCCGGCCGGCGGGCCGAGTCCGACTAGTGCGGTGGATTATCCCAGCCGGCCGGCGGGCCGAGTCCGACTAGTGCGGTGGATTATCCCAGCCGGCCGGCGGGCCGAGTCCGACTAGTGCGGTAGATTATCCCTGCCGGCGGGCCGAGTCCGACTAGTGCGGTGGATTATCCCAGCCGGCCGGCGGGCCGAGTCCGACTAGTGCGGAAGATTATCCCTGCGTCAGCCGGCCGGCGGGCCGAGTCCGACTAGTGCGGTGGATTATCCCTGCGACAGCAGGCCGGCGGGCCGAGTCCGACTAGTGCGGTGGATTATCCCTGCGTCAGCCGGCCGGCGGGCCGAGTCCGACTAGTGCGGTGGATTATCCCTGCGTCAGCCGGCCGGCGGGCCGAGTCCGACTAGTGCGGTGGATTATCCCTGCGTCAGCCTGCCGGCGGGCCGAGTCTGACTAGTGCGGTGGATTATCCCAGCCGGCCGGCGGGCCGAGTCCGACTAGTGCGGTGGATTATCCCTGCGTCAGCCGGCCGGCGGGCCGAGTCCGACTAGTGCGGTGGATTATCCCTGCGACAGCAGGCCGGCGGGCCGAGTCCGACCAGTGCGGTGGATTATCCCTGCTTCAGCCGGCCGGCGGGCTGAGTCCGACTAGTGCGGTGGATTATCCCTGAGTCAGCCGGCCGGCGGGCCGAGTCCGACTAGTGCGGTGGATTATCCCTGCGTCAGCCGGCCGGCGGGCCGAGTCCGACTAGTGCGGTGGATTATCCCAGCCGGCCGGCGGGCCGAGTCCGACTAGTGCGGTGGATTATCCCTGCGTCAGCCGGCCGGCGGGCCGAGTCCGACTAGTGTGGTGGATTATCCCTGCGTCAGCCGGCCGGCGGGCCGAGTCCGACTAGTGCGGTGGATTATCCCTGCGTTAGCCGGCCGGCGGGCCGAGACCGACTAGTGCGGTGGATTATCCCTGCGTCAGCCGGCCGGCGGGCCGAGTCCGACTAGTGCGGTGGATTATCCCTGCGTCAGCCGGCCGGCGGGCCGAGTCCGACTAGTGCGGTGGATTATCCCTGCGTCAGCCGGCCGGCGGGCCGAGTCCGACTAGTGCGGTGGATTATCCCTGCGTCAGCCGGCCGGCGGGCCGAGTCCGACTAGTGCGGGGAATTACCACTGCGTCAGCCGGCCGGCGGGCCGAGTCCGACTAGTGCGGTGGATTATCCCAGCCGGCCGGCGGGCCGAGTCCGACTAGTGCGGTGGATTATCCCAGCCGGCCGGCGGGCCGAGTCCGACTAGTGCGGTGGATTATCCCTGCGTCAGCCGGCCGGCGGGCCGAGTCCGACTAGTGCGGTGGATTATCCCTGCGTCAGCCTGCCGGCGGGCCGAGTCCGACTAGTGCGGTGGATTATCCCTGAGTCAGCCGGCCGGCGGGCCGAGTCCGACTAGTGCGGTGGATTATCCCAGCCGGCCGGCAGGCCGAGTCCGACTAGTGCGGTGGATTATCCCTGCGTCAGCCGGCCGGCGGGCCGAGTCCGACTAGTGCGGTGGATTATCCCAGCCGGCCGGCAGGCCGAGTCCGACTAGTGCGGTGGATTATCCCAGCCGGCCGGCAGGCCGAGTCCGACTAGTGCGGTGGATTATCCCTGCGTCAGCCGGCCGGCGGGCCGAGTCCGACTAGTGCGGTGGATTATCCCTGCGTCAGCTGGCCGGCGGGCCGAGTCCGACTAGTGCGGTGGATTATCCCTGCGTCAGCCGGCCGGCGGGCCGAGTCCGACTAGTGCGGTGGATTATCCCTGCGTCAGCCGGCCGGCGGGCCGAGTCCGACTAGTGCGGTGGATTATCCCTGCGTCAGCCGGCCGGCGGGCCGAGTCCGACTAGTGCGGTGGATTATCCCAGCCGGCCAGCCGGCGGGCCGAGTCCGACTAGTGCGGTGGATTATCCCTGCGTCAGCCGGCCGGCAGGCCGAGTCCGACTAGTGCGGTGGATTATCCCAGCCGGCCGGCGGGCCGAGTCCGACTAGTGCGGGGGATTATCCCTGCGTCAGCCGGCCGGCGGGCCGAGTCAGACTAGTGCGGTGGATTATCCCAGCCGGCCGGCGGGCCGAGTCCGACTAGTGCGGTGGATTATCCCAGCCGGCCGGCGGGCCGAGTCCGACTAGTGCGGTGGATTATCCCAGCCGGCCGGCGGGCCGAGTCCGACTAGTGCGGGGGATTATCCCTGCGTCAGCCGGCCGGCGGGCCGAGTCCGACTAGTGCGGTGGATTATCCCTGCGTCAGCCGGCCGGCGAGCCGAGTCCGACTAGTGCGGTGGATTATCCCTGCGTCAGCCGGCCGGCGGGCCGAGTCCGACTAGTGCGGTGGATTATCCCTGCGTCAGCCGGCCGGCGGGCCGAGTCCGACTAGTGCGGTGGATTATCCCAGCCGGCCGGCGGGCCGAGTCCGACTAGTGCGGTGGATTATCCCAGCCGGCCGGCCGGCAGGCCGAGTCCGACTAGTGCGGTGGATTATCCCTGCGTCAGCCGGCCGGCAGGCCGAGTCTGACTAGTGCGGTGGATTATCCCAGCCGGCCGGCGGGCCGAGTCCGACTAGTGCGGGGGATTATCCCTGCGTCAGCCGGCCGACGGGCCGAGTCCGACTAGTGCGGTGGATTATCCCAGCCGGCCGGCGGGCCGAGTCCGACTAGTGCGGTGGATTATCCCTGCGTCAGCCGGCCGGCGGGCCGAGTCCGACTAGTGCGGTGGATTATCCCAGCCGGCCGGCGGGCCGAGTCCGACTAGTGCGGTGGATTATCCCAGCCGGCCGGCGGGCCGAGTCCGACTAGTGCGGGGGATTATCCCTGCGTCAGCCGGCCGGCGGGCCGAGTCCGACTAGTGCGGTGGATTATCCCAGCCGTCCGGCGGGCCGAGTCCGACTAGTGCGGTGGATTATCCCTGCGTCAGCCGGCCGGCGGGCCGAGTCCGACTAGTGCGGTGGATTATCCCAGCCGGCCGGCAGGCCGAGTCCGACTAGTGCGGTGGATTATCCCAGCCGGCCGGCAGGCGGGCCGAGTCCGACAGTGCGGTGGATTATCCCTGCGTCAGCCGGCCGGCGGACCGAGTCCGACAGTGCGGTGGATTATCCCTGCGTCAGCCGGCCGGCGGGCCGAGTCCGACAGTTCGGTGGATTATCCCAGCCGGCCGGCAGGCCGAGTCCGACTAGTGCGGTGGATTATCCCAGCCGGCCGGCAGGCGGGCCGAGTCCGACTAGTGCGGTGGATTATCCCTCAGTCAGCTGGCCGGCGGGCCGAGTCCGACTAGTACGGTGGATTATCCCAGCCGGCCGGCGGGCCGAGTCCGACTAGTGCGGTGGATTATCCCAGCCGGCCGGCGGGCCGAGTCCGACTAGTGTGGTGGATCATCCCAGCCGGCCGGCGGGCCGAGTCCGACTAGTGCGGTGGATTATCCCTGCGTCAGACTGCCGGCGGGCCGAGTCCGACTAGTGCGGTGGATTATCCCAGCCGGCCGGCCGGCGGGCCGAGTCCGACTAGTGCGGTGGATTATCCCTGCGTCAGCCGGCGGTCTGAGTCCGACTAGTGCGGTGGATTATCCCTGCGTCAGCCGGCCGGCGGGCCGAGTCCGATTAGTGCGGTGGATTATCCCAGCTGGCCGGCCGGCGGGCCGAGTCCGACTAGTGCGGTGGATTATCCCTGCGTCAGCCGGCCGGCGGGCCGAGTCCGACAGTGCGGTGGATTATCCCTGCGTCAGCCGGCCGGCGGGCCGAGTCCGACTAGTGCGGTGGATTATCCCTGCGTCAGCCGGCCGGCGGGCCGAGTCCGACAGTGCGGTGGATTATCCCTGCGTCAGCCGGCCGGCAGGCCGAGTCCGACTAGTGCGGTGGATTATCCCAGCCGGCCGGCGGGCCGAGTCCGACTAGTGCGGTGGATTATCCCTGCGTCAGCCGGCCGGCGGGCTGAGTCCGACTAGTGCTGTGGGGTGGATTATCCCTGCGTCAGCCGGCCGGCAGGCCGAGTCCGACTAGTGCGGTGGATTATCCCAGCCGGCCGGCGGGCCGAGTCCGACTAGTGCGGTGGATTATCCCTGCGTCAGCCGGCCGGCGGGCCGAGTCCGACTAGTGCGGTGGATTATCCCTGCGTCAGCCTGCCGGTGGGCCGAGTCCGACTAGTGCGGTGGATTATCCCTGAGTCAGCCGGCCGGCGGGCCAAGTCCGACTAGTGCGGTGGATTATCCCAGCCGGCCGGCAGGCCGAGTCCGACAGTGCGGTGGATTATCCCTGCGTCAGCCGGCCGGCGGGCCGAGTCCGACTAGTGCGGTGGATTATCCCTGCGTCAGCCGGCCGGCGGGCCGAGTCCGACTAGTGCTGTGGATTATCCCTGCGTCAGCCGGCCGGCGGGCCGAGTCCGACTAGTGCGGTGGATTATCCCTGCGTCAGCCGGCCGGCGGGCCGAGTCCGACTAGTGCGGTGGATTATCCCTGCATCAGCCGGCCGGCGGGCCGAGTCCGACTAGTGCGGTGGATTATCCCTGCGTCAGCCGGCCGGCGGGCCGAGGCCGACTAGTGCGGTGGATTATCCCTGCGGCAGCCGGCCGGCGGGCCGAGTCCGACTAGTGCGGTGGATTATCCCTGCGTCAGCCGGCCGGCGGGCCGAGTCCGACTAGTGCGGTGGATTATCCCAGCCAGCCGGCCGGCGGGCCGAGCCCGACTAGTGCGGTGGATTATCCCTGCGTCAGCCGGCCGGCAGGCTGAGTCCGACTAGTACGGTGGATTATCCCAGCCGGCCGGCGGGCCGAGTCCGACTAGTGCGGGGGATTATCCCTGCGTCAGCCGGCCGGCGGGCCGAGTCCGACTAGTGCGGTGGATTATCCCAGCCGGCCGGCGGGCCGAGTCCGACTAGTGCGGTGGATTATCCCAGCCGACCGGCGGGCCGAGTCCGACTAGTGCGGTGGATTATCCCTGCGTCAGCCGGCCGGCGGGCCGAGTCCGACTAGTGCGGTGGATTATCCCTGCGTCAGCCTGCCGGCGGGCCGAGTCCGACTAGTGCGGTGGATTATCCCTGAGTCAGCCGGCCGGCGGGCTGAGTCCGACTAGTGCGGTGGATTATCCCAGCCGGCCGGCAGGCCGAGTCCGACTGGTGCGGTGGATTATCCCTGCGTCAGCCGGCCGGCGGGCTGAGTCCGACTAGTGCGGTGGATTATCCCAGCCGGCCGGCAGGCCGAGTCCGACTAGTGCGGTGGATTATCCCAGCCGGCCGGCAGGCCGAGTCCGACTAGTGCGGTGGATTATCCCGGCGACAGCCGGCCGGCGGGCCGAGTCCGACTAGTGCGGTGGATTATCCCTGCGTCAGCCGGCCGGCGGGCCGAGTCCGACTAGTGCGGTGGATTATCCCAGCCGGCTGGCCGGCGGGCCGAGTCCGACTAGTACGGTGGATTATCCCAGCCGGCCGTCGGGCCGAGTCCGACTAGTGCGGTGGATTATCCCTGCGTCAGCCGGCCGGCGGGCCGAGTCTGACTAGTGCGGTGGATTATCCCTGAGTCAGCCGGCCGGCGGGCCTAGTCCGACTAGTGCGGTGGATTATCCCAGCCGGCCGGCCGGCGGGTCGAGTCCGACTAGTGCGGTGGATTATCCCTGCGTCAGCCGGCCGGCGGGCCGAGTCCGACTAGTGCGGTGGATTATCCCTGCGTCAGCCGGCCGGCGAGCCGAGTCCGACTAGTGCGGTGGATTATCCCTGCGTCAGCCGGCCGGCGGGCCGAGTCCGACTAGTGCGGTGGATTATCCCTGCGTCAGCCGGCCGGCGGGCCGAGTCCGACTAGTGCGGTGGATTATCCCTGCGTCAGCCGGCCGGCGGGCCGAGTCCGACTAGTGCGGTGGATTATCCCAGCCGGCCGGCCGGCGGGCCGAGTCCGACTAGTGCGGTGGATTATCCCTGCGTCAGCCGGCCGGCAGGCCGAGTCCGACTAGTGCGGTGGATTATCCCAGCCTGCCGGCGGGCCGAGTCCGACTAGTGCGGGGGATTATCCCTGCGTCAGCCGGCCGGCGGGCCGAGTCCGACTAGTGCGGTGGATTATCCCAGCCGGCCGGCGGGCCGAGTTCGACTAGTGCGGTGGATTATCCCAGCCGGTCGGCGGGCCGAGTCCGACTAGTGCGGTGGATTATCCCAGCCGGCCGGCGGGCCGAGTCCGACTAGTGCGGTGGATTATCCCTGCGTCAGCCGGCCGGCGGGCCGAGTCCGACTAGTGCGGTGGATTATCCCAGCCGGCCGGCGGGCCGAGTCCGACTAGTGCGGTGGATTATCCCAGCCGGCCGGCGGGCCGAGTCCGACTAGTGCGGGGGATTATCCCTGCGTCAGCCGGCCGGCGGGCCGAGTCCAACTAGTGCGGTGGATTATCCCAGCCGGCCGGCGGGCCGAGTCCGACTAGTGCGGTGGATTATCCCTGCGTCAGCCGGCCGGCGGGCCGAGTCCGACTAGTGCGGTGGATTATCCCAGCCGGCCGGCAGGCCGAGTCCGACTAGTGCGGTGGATTATCCCAGCCGGCCGGCAGGCGGGCCGAGTCCGACAGTGCGGTGGATTATCCCTGCGTCAGCCGGCCGGCGGGCCGAGTCCGACAGTGCGGTGGATTATCCCTGCGTCAGCCGGCCGGCGGGCCGAGTCCGACTAGTGCGGTGGATTATCCCTGCGTCAGCCGGCCGGCGGGCCGAGTCCGACTAGTGCGGTGGATTATCCCTGCGTCAGCCGGCCGGCGGGCCGAGTCCGACTAGTGCGGTGGATTATCCCTGCGTCAGCCGGCCCGCGAGCCGAGTCCGACTAGTGCGGTGGATTATCCCTGCGTCAGCAGACCGGCGGGCCGAGTCCGACTAGTGTGGTGGATTATCTCTGCGTCAGCCGGCCGGCGGGCCGAGTCCGACTAGTGCGGTGGATTATCCCTGCGTCAGCCGGCCGGCGGGCCGAGTCCGACTAGTGCGGTGGATTATCCCTGCGTCAGCCGGCCGGCGGGCCGAGTCCGACTAGTGCGGTGGATTATCCCTGCGTCAGCCGGCCGGCGGGCCGAGTCCGACTAGTGCGGTGGATTATCCCTGCGTCAGCCGGCCGGCGGGCCGAGTCCGACTAGTGCGGTGGATTATCCCTGCGTCAGCCGGCCGGCGGGCCGAGTCCGACTAGTGCGGTGGATTATCCCTGCGTCAGCCGGCCGGCGGGCCGAGTCCGACTAGTGCGGTGGATTATCCCTGCGTCAGCCGGCCGGCGGGCCTAGTCCGACTAGTGCGGTGGATTATCCCTGCGTCAGCCGGCCGGCGGGCCGAGTCCGACTAGTGCGGTGGATTATCCCAGCCGGCCGGCTGGCCGAGTCCGACTAGCGCGGTGGATTATCCCTGCGTCAGCCGGCCGGCGGGCCGAGTCCGACTAGTGCGGTGGATTATCCCTGCGTCAGCCGGCCGGCGGGCCGAGTCCGACTAGTGCGGTGGATTATCCCTGCGTCAGCCGGCCGGCGGGCCGAGTCCGACTAGTGCGGTGGATTATCCCAGCCGGCCGGCCGGCGGGCCGAGTCCGACTAGTGCGGTGGATTATCCCTGCGTCAGCCGGCCGGCAGGCCGAGTCCGACTAGTGCGGTGGATTATCCCTGCGTCAGCCGGCCGGCGGGCCGAGTCCGACTAGTGCGGTGAATTATCCCTGCGTCAGCCGGCCGGCGGGCCGAATCCGACTAGTGCGGTGGATTATCCCTGAGTCAGCCGGCCGGCGGGCCGAGTCCGACTAGTGCGGTGGATTATCCCTGCGTCAGCCGGCCGGCGGGCCGAGTCCGACTAGTGCGGTGGATTATCCCAGCCGGCCGGCGGGCCGAGTCCGACTAGTGCGGTGGATTATCCCTGCGTCAGCCGGCCGGCGGGCCGAGTCCGACTAGTGCGGTGGATTATCCCTGCGTCAGCCGGCCGGCGGGCCGAGTCCGACTAGTGCGGTGGATTATCTCAGCCGGCCGGCCGGCCGAGTGCGACTAGTGCGGTGGATTATCCCTGCGTCAGCCTGCCGGCGGGCCGAGTCCGACTAGTGCGGTGGATTATCCCTGAGTCAGCCGGCCGGCGGGCCGAGTCCGACTAGTGCGGTGGATTATCCCTGAGTCAGCCGGCCGGCGGGCCGAGTCCGACTAGTGCGGTGGATTATCCCTGCGACAGCCGGCCGGCCGGCCGAGTCCGACTAGTGCGGTGGATTATCCCAGCCTGCCGGCGGGCCGAGTCCGACTAGTGCGGTGGATTATCCCTCAGTCAGCTGGCCGGCGGGCCGAGTATGTATGTATGTATTTACTTCACGGGGCATCCACAAGTTGGCGTGGCTATTAAGCCCCGGGTCGAGTTGGGGAGTAAGACATGCAGTGAAAGAGAGCACACAGTCACACAGCCTAAATCCTAAAACCACCAACATTCACATATGTCACGACACACACGGGTCACTGAGATCAGTCGTCTTGTTGGTGTCCGTCGTCCGTCGTCCGACTAGTACGGTGGATTATCCCAGCCGGCCGGCGGGCCGAGTCCGACTAGTGCGGTGGATTATCCCAGCCGGACGGCGGGCCGAGTCCGACTAGTGCGGTGGATTATCCCTGCGTCAGCCTGCCGGCGGGCCGAGTCCGACTAGTGCGGTGGATTATCCCAGCCGGCCGGCCGGCGGGGCCGAGTCCGACTAGTGCGGTGGATTATCCCTGTGTCAGCCTGCCGGCGGGCCGAGTCCGACTAGTGCGGTGGATTATCCCAGCCGGCCGGCCGGCGGGCCGAGTCCGACTAGTGCGGTGGATTATCCCTGCGTCAGCCGGCGGGCTGAGTCCGACTAGTGCGGTGGATTATCCCTGCGTCAGCCGGCCGGCGGGCCGAGTCCGACTAGTGCGGTGGATTATCCCAGCCGGCCGGCCGGCGGGCCGAGTCCGACTAGTGCGGTGGATTATCCCTGCGTCAGCCGGCCGGCGGGCCGAGTCCGACAGTGCGGTGGATTATCCCTGCGTCAGCCGGCCGGCGGGCCGAGTCCGACAGTGCGGTGGATTATCCCTGCGTCAGCCGGCCGGCGGGCCGAGTCCGACTAGTGCGGTGGATTATCCCTGCGTCAGCCGGCCGGCGGGCCGAGTCCGACAGTGCGGTGGATTATCCCTGCGTCAGCCGGCCGGCGGGCCGAGTCCGACAGTGCGGTGGATTATCCCTGCGTCAGCCGGCCGGCGGGCCGAGTCCGACTAGTGCGGTGGATTATCCCTGCGTCAGCCGGCCGGCGGGCCGAGTCCGACAGTGCGGTGGATTATCCCTGCGTCAGCCGGCCGGCGGGCCGAGTCCGACTAGCGCGGTGGATTATCCCTGCGTCAGCCGGCCGGCGGGCCGAGTCCGACTAGCGCGGTGGATTATCCCTGCGTCAGCCGGCCGGCGGGCCGAGTCCGACTAGTGCGGTGGATTATCCCAGCCGGCCGGCGGGCCGAGTCCGACTAGTGCGGTGGATTATCCCTGCGTCAGCCGGCCGGCGGGCCGAGTCCGACTAGTGCGGTGGATTATCCCTGCGTCAGCCGGCCGGCGGGCCGAGTCCGACTAGTGCGGTGGATTATCCCTGCGTCAGCCTGCCGGCGGGCCGAGTCCGACTAGTGCGGTGGATTATCCCTGCGTCAGCCGGCCGGCGGGCCGAGTCCGACTAGTGCGGTGGATTATCCCAGCCGGCCGGCCGGCGGGCCGAGTCCGACTAGTGCGGTGGATTATCCCAGCCGGCCGGCGGGCCGAGTCCGACTAGTGCGGTGGATTATCCCTGCGACAGCCGGCCGGCGGGCCGAGTCCGACTAGTGCGGTGGATTATCCCAGCCGGCCGGCGGGCCGAGTCCGACAGTGCGGTGGATTATCCCAGCCGGCCGGCGGGCCGAGTCCGACTAGTGCGGTGGATTATCCCTGCGTCAGCCGGCCGGCGGGCCGAGTCCGACTAGTGCGGTGGATTATCCCTGCGTCAGCCGGCCGGCGGGCCGAGTCCGACTAGTGCGGTGGATTATCCCTGCGTCAGCCGGCCGGCGGGCCGAGTCCGACTAGTGCGGTGGATTATCCCTGCGTCAGCCGGCCGGCGGGCCGAGTCCGACTAGTGCGGTGGATTATCCCTGAGTCAGCCGGCCGGCGGGCCGAGTCCGACTAGTGCGGTGGATTATCCCTGCGTCAGCCGGCCGGCGGGCCGAGTCCGACTAGTGCGGTGGATTATCCCAGCCGGCCGGCGGGCCGAGTCCGACTAGTGCGGTGGATTATCCCTGCGTCAGCCGGCCGGCGGGCCGAGTCCGACTAGTGCGGTGGATTATCCCTGCGTCAGCCGGCCGGCGGGCCGAGTCCGACTAGTGCGGTGGATTATCCCTGCGTCAGCCTGCCGGCGGGCCGAGTCCGACTAGTGCGGTGGATTATCCCTGAGTCAGCCGGCCGGCGGGCCGAGTCCGACTAGTGCGGTGGATTATCCCCGAGTCAGCCTGCCGGCGGGCTGAGTCCGACTAGTGCGGTGGATTATTCCTGCGTCAGCCGGCCGTCGGGTCGAGTCCGACTAGTGCGGTGGATTATCCCTGCGTCAGCCTGCCGGCGGGCCGAGTCCGACTAGTGCGGTGGATTATCCCTGCGTCAGCCGGCCGGCGGGCCGAGTCCGACTAGTGCGGTGGATTATCCCTGCGTCAGCCGGCCGGCGGGCCGAGTCCGACTAGTGCGGTGGATTATCCCTGCGTCAGCCGGCCGGCGGGCCGAGTCCGACTAGTGCGGTGGATTATCCCTGCGTCAGCCGGCCGGCGGGCCGAGTCCGACTAGTGCGGTGGATTATCCCTGAGTCAGCCGGCCGGCGGGCCGAGTCCGACTAGTGCGGTGGATTATCCCTGCGTCAGCCGGCCGGCGGGCCGAGTCCGACTAGTGCGGTGGATTATCCCAGCCGGCCGGCGGGCCGAGTCCGACTAGTGCGGTGGATTATCCCTGCGTCAGCCGGCCGGCGGGCCGAGTCCGACTAGGGCGGTGGATTATCCCTGCGTCAGCCGGCCGGCGGGCCGAGTCCGACTAGTGCGGTGGATTATCCCAGCCGGCCGGCCGGCGAGCCGAGTCCGACTAGTGCGGTGGATTATCCCTGAGTCAGCCGGTCGGCGGGCCGAGTCCGACTAGTGCGGTGGATTATCCCTGAGTCAGCCTGTTGGCGGGCCGAGTCCGACTAGTGCGGTGTATTATCCCTGTGTCAGCCTGCCGGCGGGCCGAGTCCGACTAGTGCGGTGGATTATCCCTGCGTCAGCCGGCCGGCGGGCCGAGTCCGACTAGTGCGGTGGATTATCCCTGCGTCAGCCGGCCGAGTCCGACTAGTGCGGTGGATTATCCCCGAGTCAGCCGGCCGGCGGGCCGAGTCCGACTAGTGCGGTGGATTATCCCTGCGTCAGCCTGCCGGCGGGCCGAGTCCGACTAGTGCGGTGGATTATCCCTGCGTCAGCCGGCCGGCGGGCCGAGTCCGACTAGTGCGGTGGATTATCCCTGCGACAGCCGGCCGGCGGGCCGAGTCCGACTGGTGCGGTGGATTGTCCCAGCCGGCCGGCGGGCCGAGTCCGACTAGTGCGGTGGATTATCCCTGCGTCAGCCGGCCGGCGGGCCGAGTCCGACTAGATCGGTGGATTATCCCTGCGTCAGCCGGCCGGCGGGCCGAGTCCGACTAGTGCGGTGGATTATCCCTGCGTCAGCCGGCCGGCGGGCCGAGTCCGACTAGTGCGGTGGATTATCTCTGCGTCAGCCGGCCGGCGGGCCGAGTCCGACTAGTGCGGTGGATTATCCCTGCGTCAGTCGGCCGGCGGGCCGAGTCCGACTAGTGCGGTGGATTATCCCTGCGTCAGCCGGCCGGCGGGTCGAGTCCGACTAGTGCGGTGGATTATCCCAGCCGGCCGGCCGGCGGGCCGAGTCCGACTAGTACGGTGGATTATCCCAGCCGGCCGGCGGGCCGAGTCCGACTAGTGCGGTGGATTATCCCTGCGTCAGCCGGCCGGCGGGCCGAGTCCGACTAGTGCGGTGGATTATCCCCGCGTCAGCCGGCCGGCGGGCCGAGTCCGACTAGTGCGGTGGATTATCCCTGCGTCAGCCGGCCGGCGGGCCGAGTCCGACTAGTGCGGTGGATTATCCCTGCGTCAGCCGGCCGGTGGGCCGAGTCCGACTAGTGCGGTGGATTATCCCTGAGTCAGCCGGCCGGCGGGCCGAGTCCGACTAGTGCGGTGGATTATCCCTGCGTCAGCCGGCCGGCGGGCCGAGTCCGACTAGTGCGGTGGATTATCCCAGTCGGCCGGCGGGCCGAGTCCGACTAGTGCGGTGGATTATCCCTGCGTCAGCCGGCCGGCGGGCCGAGTCCGACTAGTGCGGTGGATTATCCCAGTCGGCCGGCGGGCCGAGTCCGACTAGTGCGGTGGATTATCCCTGCGTCAGCCGGCCGGCGGGCCGAGTCCGACTAGTGCGGTGGATTATCCCTGCGTCAGCCGGCCGGCGGGCCGAGTCCGACTAGTGCGGTGGATTATCCCTGCGTCAGCCGGCCGGCGGGCCGAGTCCGACTAGTGCGGTGGATTATCCCTGCGTCAAGGAAGCAGGCTCAGCGCGGGCACAGCCGGACAGCACTGATGTGGGTCTGAGCAGCTGTGGGAGTACGTTATTTATCAGTAGTCTCGTTGTTATTGAGGCTTTACGACAGTGACGACGGCCACATGCTATCGGTTTATCAGCATGACGAGGTGGTACTGTTTCTCACACAATGTGCACAGTTGGTATAAAAAGAGGCAGATTCCGTATCAAACTGTCTGTGCAAACTGTATCAACAGTTCTGTGCAAACTGCCCACCTGACTTGTCACTTGAGTCCAAAAACACGGCCACGGCTCCTGTACGCATCTCTCTGTATTGCTTCATATCCACCACGGCGGGGTTGGCACGACTCTCGGTGTAATATCTGCGCCCCGGCCGGGCCCGCCGCGGAGAGTATAGACGAGCTCCGGCCCGAGCCCACTTCGCCCGTACAGACGAGCCCCCGGCCCGGGCCGCTGGGGCCGTAAGAGCCCCCGGCCGGGCCGCTAGGGCCGTAAGAGCCCCCGGCCCGCCTCACTAGCACTGAGTCTGAGCAGTCCCGCGGTTCGCACCGCCGGCCGACCGGCTCATGGCTGTCCCTTGTCCGGACTCTTGGCGTAAAATACACACGTCACACGTATTTTACTCACACTGAGTAGAGTGATTAAACAGATCTCATGCTGCCCGGCTGCCCCCGCCGGTCCGCTGGAGACCGGGAAGGCCGCGGCAATAGTATAGTATAATAGCAATAGTACAGTAGTATACAGCGAGTCACATCTACCCGCCCCAGTCACCGGCGACCGGCGCCGAATAACACAAAAAAATCCAACAATGGCTCCATTAAAGCACTGCCGATAACAGATCCGATCACGACACGGTAGCCTGATAAGGGGATGCGGGGGTATAACACACCCACATATCAGCTGCGCGGGGTCGACACACCCACCCAGAACGCGCTGGGTGTACAGGAACGATACACCGCCGGATAATACTATCCGCTGTACTATGAAAACACCAGCTCCGTATCGGCCATACAGAGGCTGACACAGCGGCCCCACACAGCTGAACCTCACTCGCCGTGTAAAACTCCGCGACACGACGGCCAGCGAGGGCCGCGCGCTCACGTGGCGCATACTTCTCAGCAGGTTATGAGTCGCCACAGCGCCCGTCCCATACCGTCAGACGCTGCAGTCCAGCGTGCGACGCCGGCAGCAAGCCCAGCGCAGTCCACACCACTGACCAGCTCCTGTCCCATCATCACCTGGACCGGTCCCGACACTCCAGCACAGACGCCACTGTACCTCCGCCCAGACACTCCACACCACTGACCAGCTCCTGTCCCATCATCACCTGGACCGGTCCCGACACTCCAGCACAGACGCCACTGTACCTCCGCCCAGACACTCCACACCACTGACCAGCTCCTGCCCCTTCACCTGGGCCGGTCCTGACACTCCAGCACAGACGCCACTGTATCGCCGCCTCCCATCGCCAGCCTGCTGACACCACCATCACTGTACCTCCGCCCAGACGCTCCACACCACTGACGACCCGCTCGGAAGACGGCCAGTCCGCCACCCCTACCCCCCAGTCCGCCACCCCTACCCCCACGCAGGTCAGCAGAGCTCGACGAACGTGGCCGGGAAGAGGCCCGTCTTGCCCGTCTTCTCGTGCGTGCCCTTCATCCAGCCGTCGCTGCGCTTCTTGTGCACAAACAGGATGTCGTTGGCGCGCAGCTCCAGCTCGACGTCCGAGCTGGGCGGGTAGTCCATCGTGCAGCGGTACCTGAGGAGGCAGGTCGGGTCGCGGTCAGGTCGCGGTCAGGTCGCGGTCAGGTCTCGGTCAGGTCACGGTCAGGTCGCGGTCAGGTCGCGGTCAGGTCGCGGTCAGGGCGCGGTCAGGTCGCGGTCAGGTCGCGGTCGGGTCACGGTCGGGTCACGGTCGGGTCACGGTCGGGTCGCGGTCAGGTCGCGGTCAGGTCGCGGTCAGGTCGCGGTCAGGTCGCGGTCGGGTCACGGTCAGGTCGCGGTCAGGTCGCGGTCAGGTCGCGGTCGGGTCACGGTCGGGTCACGGTCGGGTCGCGGTCAGGTCGCGGTCAGGTCGCGGTCAGGTCGCGGTCGGGTCACGGTCAGGTCGCGGTCAGGTCGCGGTCAGGTCGCGGTCGGGTCACGGTCGGGTCGCGGTCGGGTCGCGGTCAGGTCGCGGTCAGGTCGCCGTCAGGTCGCCGTCAGGTCGCGGTCAGGTCGCGGTCAGGTCGCGGTCAGGTCGCGGTCAGGTCGCGGTCAGGTCGCGGTCGGGTCACGGTCGGGTCGCGGTCAGGTTACGGTCAGGTCACGGTCAGGTCAGAACTTGGTTCCAGCTCGGTTTGAGCGATCAGAGGCGGTCTCCAGCGAGGCGACTCACATCCAGCGGCGGCAAACATTTATCTTGGAAACATCCACCCATTGTTTGTGCAAGGATCCACCACTGCAATCGATGGCAATCATGACTAAGGTATTGTATTATTTAATATACATAAATCTATATGTATTGACACAGCTTCTTTTCATACAGACGTGCACCCTGCCAGAACGAGCAACCAGGAGATACGACACCGCCAATCATATGTATTCAGCCGAGACACAAAGCAACGTGACCATCGTGTGGCGCGATACTTAACCCGCCATGGGGGGGGGGGGAGGGGCGTTTTTGCTCCCTGACGAACTTTCGCAATAGCTCAAAAACGAATAGCGCTACCAACGTGAAACTTCAGGTACCTTCTCCTACATAAATTTTGCGTCTTCTGTGGAAAAATGAAGGAAATTTCGTCGAAATTTTTCGAGATATAGCTAATTTAGTGACGTCACTACATACGAATTTAATACAAAAATCAGCTAAACTGCAGGGCGTACAAATGCCATATTTTAATAAAAATGCAATAGAAAAAACGTCAAAATATAGCACATAGCAAGGGCTACAAAATGGCTATCTCGGATTGGGAAAATTTTGCTTTTTACCCCCCCCCCCCAAAAAAAAAAATGTCCTCAAAATCAAAATTTGCAAACCTATAAACAAAAACGGAACATGTTGAAGAATACCCAAACCAAATTGAAAAGCAATATCTTTATTTTTGACTGACTTATGGCTCCCTAAGTATGAGTACCTCATGACACCATATTTTGATTTTTTCTTCTTCCTTTAGTGACCAGATACAAACAAATAAATGCCAGCACTATATTTCTGAGACAAACTGGTCTAGAAACATGCCTTTTTTATTTAGATTGATCAATTTCACATTTTGACCTTATGTGACCTGACCTTGACCTTATATGGTATCAGATTGTGAAAATGGCTGCTACTATCGAATTATACGTTTAGCATAACCCATACAACATGTGCTGCATGACTTTCGTAGACATGCGACCTTTTGTGACCTGATCACCTTGACCTTTGCTTACAATTTCACTTTTGCTTATGCCGGATATGTATTCTACCTTTAAGAGCACTTTGTGCGATAATAGTCTCAATCTAAGGCTTTTGATGGAAAGTATGACCCAAAAACTCATCTCAATTTTGACCTTTGACCTGACCGTGACCAGACATGAGTTTATTTTGAAAATTTAGTAGTTTTTATTTATTTAGTAGTTAAATTTAGCTTTGGATGCGTCTCATTGAGAGCTTTCGATTGCCGCCTTGCGCGTCTCGCTGCGGTTATTGGTTCGGAAGATAACCGGGGGGGGGGGGGGCGCGAAAAACGCCCCCTCCCCCGCCAATGGCGTTCGGCTGAGACCCTCGGTGATAGCTCGTGGTAATTCCACATATCCGCGGTAGGACAGGATTTTGGAAATTGCCGACGGGGTATTGGTTAGATGCTGGGTTTGTGTTGGTTTCCTCATTTAGCCCGGCATTGACTGATATCACCAAGCAAGACGAGCTATCACCGAGCAATGCCGGGCTAAATGAGGAAACCAACACAAACCCAGCATCTAACCAATACCTCGTCGGCAATTTCCAGTATCCTGTCCTGCCGCGGATATGTGGAATTACCACCAGCTATCACCGAGCTATTACCAATTATCCGAGATATCACCCCTCCCCCCCTGTTCCTAATAATGCTAGCGAACAGACACTCTGACGTTGCTCGATATTCATCGGGACCACCCTACACGCCGATTCTCGCTGCGGGACTGCATGAATAGTCTCCGGAAGTGGTCCCCCGACTCCCGGCCGCGGGCGGTCCGAAAGTGACCCCCGGCCGCGGGTGGTCCGGAAGTGGTGCCTCGACTCCCGGCCGCGGGCGGTCCGAAAGTGACCCCCGGCCGCGGGCGGTCCGTAAATGGTGCCTCGACTCCCGGCCGCGGGCGGTCCGGAAGTGGTCCCCCGACTCCCGGCCGCGGGCGGTCCGAAAGTGACCCCCGGCCGCGGGCGGTCCGGAAGTGGTGCCCTGACTCCCGGCCGCGGGCGGTCCGGAAGTGGTGCCCCGACCTCTGGCCGCGGGCGGTCCGGAAGTGGTCCCCCGACTCCCGGCCGCGGGCGGTCCGGAAGTGGTGCCCCGACCTCTGGCCGCGGGCGGTCCGGAAGTGGTGCCCCGACCTCTGGCCGCGGGCGGTCCGGAAGTGGTGCCCCGACCTCTGGCCGCGGGCGGTCCGGAAGTGGTGCCCCGACCTCTGGCCGCGGGCGGTCCGGAAGTGGTGCCCCGACCTCTGGCCGCGGGCGGTCCGGAAGTGGTGCCCTGACCCCCGGCCGCTGGCGGTCTGGAAGGCGTCAGTTGTGTGATGACTGCGGTAGCTCTCCGTCCGGTCGCCGCAGTCCGGTCCGTCCGGTGCACTCACCACAGCAGAAACGTAGCAACGTCATGAAAGGGGGGGGGGGGGGGGGTAGAGAAACTTTGGCCTCGTCTTGAAAGAAACACCTGCGTAATATTTTTGTGTGTGTAGATTTGTGGTTTTCTCGTCTTGATCTACCTTTTGCTCTCTCAAATTTCCTTTCATAGTAGAATGAAATATTTGTTTAGCAAAAATGGCAACCAAAACGTGGGGGTCATGGTCCCCCCCCCCCCCCCGTTTCTAGGATGATACATCACAGTCACCAGATCGCCGTCAGCAGCAATATGGGGGTCATGGTCCCCCCCGTTTCTAGGATGATACATCACAGTCACCAGATCGCCGTCAGCAGCAATATGGGGGTCATGGTCCCCCCCCCGTTTCTAGGATGATACATCACAGTCACCAGATCGCCGTCAGCAGCAATATGGGGGTCATGGTCCCCCCCGTTTCTAGGATGATACATCACAGTCACCAGATCGCCGTCATCAGCTGACACACCTCTGGATGACGAGCGGTGTCGGCGCCCGGTAGTTCCGCCGCAGCTCCGACTGGGTCCGCTCCGGCCTGGCGACGCACCGGACCCGGTCAGATCAGAGGTCACACGGGTCAGAGGTCACACGGGTCAGAGGTCACACTGGTCAGAGGTCACACGGGTCACATGTCACACGGGTCAGAGGTCACACGGGTCACATGTCACACGGGTCACATGCTACACGGGTCACATGTCACACGGGTCACATGTCACACGGGTCAGAGGTCACACGGGTCAGAGGTCACACGGGTCAGAGGTCACACGGGTCAGAGGTCACACGGGTCACATGTCACACGGGTCAGATGTCACATGGGTCACATGTCACACGGGTCAGAGGTCACACGGGTCACATGTCACACGGGTCAGATGTCACACGGGTCAGAAGTCACACGGGTCACATGTCACACGGGTCAGAGGTCACACGGGTCAGAGGTTACACGGGTCACATGTCACACGGGTCAGAGGTCACACGGGTCAGAGGTCACACGGGTCACATGTCACACGGGTCAGAGGTCACACGGGTCAGAGGTCACACTGGGCAGAGGTCACACGGGTTACATGTCACACGGGTCACGTGGGTTACACCAGGTCACGACCGAAGGTCATTCAGGTCACGGAAAGCTTCCGACTGACACGGGCTGGGCAGATGGTACAAAAAAACGGCAACCAGCACAAAAGTGAATATGAAATTTTGACCGAGGTAGACAGTGGGACATAAGTTTGACAGAGGCGAGCAAAAAAGTAGATTCTGAATACTGCCTCTAGTTCTGGACAACTAAATGCGATGACAAACACTATACGATAGTATTTCAGTAGGGGATTTAGCGCAGGAGGGGGCAGTACGAATGTTGCGCGAATGCCACATCAGTAACATCGAGCGCCACAACCCCGCGAGGTCCTGGCAGGTCATCTGTTCGCCCTCTGGCAGGACAATGACACCCAACTTCAGCTGCAACAAATGCCCAGCACTAGCGTGTTCCCGCGTGCAGGCCAATTATGCCAGAGTTATCTCAAACCTCTTCTGTATTTATCATGATTGCATCACCCGGGTTCTGCACACCAAATAGTCACTTACTTTATGACGCAACTATTATAGCCGCAACTCGAAAAAGTCGGCATGTGTCGCCGACAATACACAGCATATCCTAGACTGGATCATGGTCAAATTTGCATTGGAATGCAGTGAAGGCAGCGGCTACTACTACGAGGCAACGCGACATCCAACCCGCTGTGTATCACCCCGCTCACTAATCCTCTATGAATACATGTTTGCAATTTGTCGCGATTTTCATGGTCACCTTTGGTCTTTCATAAAACACGTGACGATACATGACAACGAGCCACGGCCTTCTGTCACGATCCTAGGATTGCTGCGGAGCTGGGGTGCCGAGTGAAAAATTATGGTTTAAAATAAGCATAAAGGGTGGAAAATGCAACCAAAAAGCATATGTACTCAGCTTTATCAATATCCAATTACCCGCTCACTAGAATTAGTTATTAGGTACCTACTACCTATGTCAATTCTTACCCGTCTTTCCCTCCACAGGCTGTTCCTATCATTACGATCCATACATCAGTATCAGTGTTCCAATTATCCAATACATTTTAAAATAAGGAGTGGAAAATTCACAGTAAAACTCGGGAAAAGAGTGTACAAATAGTATCCACAGGCTGTCGTTCTACACCCAAATTTCCCAATGCTAGGACACTGCCTTCTGTTGACAAGGCGACCATTACACCGACAAAGTGTGGTTACCGCCGTCAAAACGTTCGACGAGGATGAGATTCGAACTCACGCGGGCAGAGCCCATTGGATTAGCAGTCCAACGCCTTAACCACTCGGCCACCTCGTCCTGCTGCAACACCGGCGGCTACTCGTCGCGCTGCACCGCCGCCGCGAGCCGCAACTCCAGCAAGGTCGCTTGCGCCACTTCTTGCGTTAAATGAAATAGTTCACCTTCAACATTAGTTTTAAACTGAGATAGCACTTTTGTAGCCCGTGTTGGGAAACCCCTATCTGCAAGTTTTCTTGACGGAAAAGACTCCAGCCGAATGTATTTGAGTTTTTGGCGAAGGAATGCGGTGCTGGCGAAAGAATGTTGTACTATGTAGTTCTAGCCCGGGCAGAGGCTATACCATCAGCCAATCAGCTTGCAGCTGGTGCTAGCAAGCGAATCGCCGGCCGCCGGTTGGCACATCTCCAATGCGAGTATATCTTTACGCGACTACTTTCGAATCTGATTGGCTGAACCATTTTTTTACATTCGCGTGACGTCAAGACTCTGACTCAGGGAGTATGCATATCGTTTTCATAAACAATACAAATTTACGGCCTTCTGTCCTGAATCAGCGCGATATAAGGTCATTTTTGACAATATAAAAAGAAATTGTATTAAAAAATAGAATCAAATCGTGTTGGGTAAAAAATTTCCAAGGTGAACTATTTCCTTTAATGCATTGAGCTCAAAAGTCAACAGGGGGCAGCATAGCTGTCAACAGGGGGCAGCATAGCTTTCAAACAAAGCTTTTCAGACAACTAACAAAGGAAACCTGACCATAGTCGCCTCCTGGAGCCTGTACGAACCGCACGAGACAAGGACCCCAATGCAAATATGTGTGTTTGTGTTTTGTTGACATTACCTGGTGTTTGACCTTGTGTTGACTAGGCAACCCAACACATTACACAATTACAGACTGGTTATTGATTCGACTCTGATTGAATCGATTGAAATCGTTCAATCAAAATCCCTTGAATCAAAGAAGAATCGATTCACCACTAGATTTGTTTATTCATGAATCATGATTGAATCAAACCTGCATAGAAACAAGGCTGATTGAATCCAAAAGACTGTGCAATGCTATTTCAATGAGTCAAACGTGATTTGATCAAAAATGCTTTGATTCTTTGAATTGGGAAGAATAATTTCTCAAAATGGTTATCCATGAATCAAACGGTAACTGAATCATTCAAATTTGAAGAAGAAAAAATGGTTGTCTTACTGTGGAAGTCTCCAAAAGTAGTTTTCACATGTCAAACCCCACTTTTGTATTTTTTGATACGAAAGAACATCAATGAAGCTCAAATTGTCAGACGAAATTTTCATTTCAGTTTCCAACAAGTCAAGGTCACGGCGCAAAAAGTAGGTCACGAGGTCACGTGACAAAAAAAATTCGGAAATCCGTGATTGCCAAATTGTTCTTCGACTAATCCGACCAAACAAAACAAAATTTATCAAAATCGCCATTTTAGTCTCAGAGTTATTGGTCGTCAAAATTAGGCCTGCACAATGAACTTGGGAAAATACAGAAGGCCGTAACTTGGATTTTTATTTTTTATTTTGTTGGTCACCACCAATGAATTTCCCGCCCTTGAACCCCCAATGCACAACTTTTCAAGAAAATTACAAATGGTCGGACGGCAAATTAGATTTTTGTTTGTGTTGTCTTACTGTGGAATGCCCCCATGTGTTTATGCCAGCGTTACCCGGCGTTTTGCTGGCGTTACCCGGTGTACACGGTGTTTGTGCCAGTGTTACCCAGTGTGTGTGATGGTGTAACATGGCGTTTGTACTGACGTTACCCGGTGTTTGTACTGACCTGTTTGTACTGACCCCTGTGTTTATGCCAGCGTTACCCGATATTTGTGCTGACGTTACCCGGTGTTTGTGCTGACGTTACCCGATGTTACCCGGTGTTTGTGCCAGCGTTAGCCGTTGCCCGGTGTTTGTGCGGGCGTGTTAGCCGTTGTTACGGTGTGCGTTACCTTGTGTTCCGGTTGGCGATCACGGTGTTGGCCACCGCTGGAGAGGAGCCGGAGCCCCAGGAGCGGACCCGGTGCAGCGGCTTGTGGCAGTTGCCAGACCGACTCAGCGCCGGACCGGACGGACTGAAACGGGCCAGTGTCGCGTCAGAGAGGCACGGCGTGACGTCACACGCCCGGCTGCCAGACGGGGTGGGCGGAGGACACCGCTCAGGAAACTGGTCACGCCACCCGGCCCGGCCCGTCCGGTCAGACGCCGCAGATCAATACATAGCCATATCTCCCTTTGGATGTGTCGTGCTCCCATGTGGGTTTACCACCAGGGGTAGGGGATCAACACATCGTGCACCAGCTCATCAGTCACGTCAGTACAACACATACGGCATGTCGACCGCCCGCTGCTAACTAGATGCAGACAGACGGACACACATTGGCGAAACGAACACCAACAGACGACGCAGCGGAGAGTCTGGGCGTGGCGGCAGTTACAAACGGCGTCTTCAGACGACATAAATATAGTCAAGAAGAGCATCTTCGACCTATACGGCCGCAGCAAGCAACTAAATCACGCAAATCGGCATCCATTAGTTTGTCTGTGACATGAACTGAAGACAGATGGCGAATTTTAACGAGCCTTACGTTACACTACTTGACACCACCGGGCATAATTCATACCACAACCTTTCAATAATCGTTGACCCGTGTTCATGGCTTGATTCAGTCGCCACATAGGCTAACAATAACAAGCCTTACGTTATGCTACGCTACACCACCGGACACAAATCACAGCGGGAACTTTCCAGAATCACTGAACCATAACTCCAGCGAGTCAGTCTATGATCTGACCGAGCCCGCTCTCCACTGACCTGAGGTGGACGGGCGGCGGGTCGGCGCTGCCCTCGGGCGCCGGCCGCGGGGTGGCCGGGGTCAAACGCTGCTGTGCCGCCTTGGTCGCCACCGGCTCCCCCTGCCCGACAGACGGAGACAGTCAGTTGCCGAGGGATCCATTGACCACTGACCAGTGACCAGTGACCACTGACCAGTGACCACTGACCAGTGACCACTGACCAGTGACCACTGACCAGTGACCACTGACCAGTGACCACTGACCACTGACCAGTGACCACTGACCAGTGACCACTGACCAGTGACCACTGACCAGTGACCACTGACCACTGACCAGTGACCACTGACCAGTGACCACTGACCAGTGACAACTGACCAGTTACCAGTGACCAGTGACCACTGACTACTGACTACTGACCACTGACCAGTGACCAGTGATCACTGACCACTGACCACTGACCAGTGACCACTGACCAGTGACCAGTGACCACTGACCACTGACCACTGACCAGTGACCACTGACCAGTGACCACTGACCAGTGACCACTGACCAGTGACCACTGACCAGTGACCACTGACCAGTGACCAGTGACCACTGACCAGTGACGGGTCAGAGAGCTGTCCCGGAATCACGGGGGTATGAGAGCCACCATCAACAGGCGTACCAGCGAGTGGGCGATCCAGTCCAGGTGGCACGAGACCACAGCAGACCCTTGCCAACAGTATCCCGCAACAGACGAGCTGAGCAGGATCACCCCGTCCCTCACGGCCGGACCATCCGCCAGCCGCCGCAGCCAGACGAGCTGAGCAGGATCACCCCGTCCCTCACGGCCGAACCATCCGCCAGCCGCCGCAGCCAGACGAGCTGAGCAGGATCACCCCGTCCCTCACGACCGGACCATCCGCCAGCCGCCGCAGCCAGACGAGCTGAGCAGGATCACCCCGTCCCTCACGGCCGGACCATCCGCCAGCCGCCGCAGCGCCAAGGCGAAGCTATCAGATGTTGTCTATCTCTATTATAAAGCACACATTAGACGTAAGTCGTAACTAGCTTGAGTGATGCACGCTACACTCGCAGCACACATAAAAGGGCATAGCCGTGAGGGTGGAGATATCTTCAAACAACAGTCACGCGGTTAAAGGAAGACCCCAACAGTGCATACCACTCACCTGGCCAATCAGTGCTGGCGACGCCGGCACAGGCTTCGACTCACGTGCCGGTGTCCGCACGTGCGGACTGCCTGCAACAAGGGCACACGGACCACCGGTGAGTGCACGTGGCATCGCGTTAGACACCGCCGCATCTGCGCGGCTCGACGCGCGTCACTGCTAATCGCGTCACCGCTCCGTGCGACACGCCGCAGCTGTCACAGGCCCACAGGGACGCGTTTTGTGTGAATACATTAGTGGCGGTGTAGACCAATAAGAGGCGGCGGACAGAGGAACGAGACAAAGCACGCTCTGCCAGTCCCAGACCAGGCGGCAATTGGCTCGGGGTGTGACGTGTTCCACCGGCCCCCGCCGAGGATAGCGATGTTGTTTTTCAGTCAGCCGACTTCCCGGCCTCCTCGAGACTTTGCACGCATGTCGGTCTGTGCGGTGGGCGAGGCCGCAGACGGCTGAAGTGTGCTTACAGACACCCGGTAAGTCAGAACCTGAGGCCGGCATCTGGCACATAGCAAAGTATGCTGATCTTAGCGACACGCACCTGTTTGACGTAGTTAGATAGGAAAACGTGAATCTGGCCTTGCTCGGTATCTTTTGTCCACGAAATAAATTTCGGGGTTGACACGATTAAAACAATATAAATGGGAAAACCTTACACAAATCTCCTCATAGCACTTGCATTCTTTTACTTTATCTTGGAGTCCTAATTCACATTCTTATGTAACATCCCTGTGGTGTGGGTTTTCCATGCCGTCCTAAACCTAAACGTCTTTCAAAGCATCCGTGAGCACCCCATTCAGTTAAGTACCCCCCCCCCCCTCCCCCTCCAGCTAGGCAGTGGAACCTTACACCTTACCTGGCGGCTTGGGCCGGTGTGGCCGCGGCGGAGCGGTGGGCGGCTGCTCGTCCCTCTGGGCGGGGGCGGGGGCGGGGGCGGCGGCGGCGGGAGCGGCGTGGACGGGGGCGGCGGCGGCCCGCAGCCGGGCCGGTCGTGTGGGCAGTGGCGGCGGCAGCGGAGGCGGCAGCGGCGGCACCCTGCCCGCTGCCTTGTTGTTAGAGGAGAGACTGGGGAGACGGACGCACGACACGGCATATGGTCAGACACGGAGCAACCAAACGCATGGCAACAACACTCCCCAGCCGCCGCCCGCAAAACCGACACTATCATCACATACATTCAGGGTTTCGCCTTTTACTGAAAATGCAAGTCACTATACAAGCACAATAGGTTGCATAGCGCCACTACACTATCGTATAATGGCAAAAGTAAAACACTCGGCGATACGTACAACACTACCCTAGTATTTAAGCTCTGCCATCTGCATTAATAGTGCCATGACATGAACAGCAGTATGCATTGCACACGGAGCACACAGTGTATGATCGGCATCGCATTCTATCTCGTCCGGCAGTAATGCTCAGCCCTGAGACATACGGCACCGACTGCGCAGTAAAGGCTGGGACAGCGCCGCACGCCAACTGACCGGTCCTTTCCTGCCGGGCGGCCGGCTGCATTCCAGCCGGCCGGCCTGACACAGCCCGGCCCCGCTCTGTGTGTGTGTGTGTGTGTCGGAGGAGGGGGAGGGGGGGGGGGGCACTCACCAGCCGTGCGCGCGCAGCATGCTCTGCGCCGGACTGTTGAGCTCAACTAATGTGAGCGGGAACACGCCGGTGCGGTGGCCTATCTTGCCCTCCGCCCAGGCCACGTCCACCGGCCGGATCAGGCTCACGATCTCACCCTGTCGACGGGTCAGGTCAGGTTAGGGCAGGGGAGCTCCCGTCTCAGGTCAGGTCAGGTCAGGTCAGGTCAGCCGGAACGGCACACATCCCCGGAAAGTCGCGGATAGCAACAGGCCCGACCGGTCCCCATCACGATGCACCTAGCCAGGTTCCGGTGCTCCAGCCACACCTCTGCCGTCACGTCACCCGACACTGTCGCCGCCGTCACGACTCACGACACAGGCCACCTGGCGCCGGTGATCGGGCCGATACCCGCGTCGTGCGCGCCACGCGATACATATCAGAGACGGCGGCGACACAGCCCCGGCAGCACACGGCCTGTTTGCTCGCAAATCGCCGATCCGCGTCACGGAACAGTACAGATGGCACGTCAAAGTCCGCATCGGAAGGCAGGAGACAGCCCGCAGACGAGTGATGGGCGTTGTTACTGGGCAGGCATCGGCCGACTGCCCGGACGCCCTTCAACAATACACAGCAATACATGACGGATGACGGACTTTTTCGAATCGCTTAATAGCAAAAGTTCGGCGACGATTCATGTGAGTCCGTTAACAATTGTAACACCACATGGGTAAGGACGATGACGTTAGTAGCCCATTAGCGATAGCAATAAGCGAATGGCAACAATGTCAAAGAAGGTGGGCATGCCAGAGATACTCCCTCAGTCGGAACTACGATAGGCTGAACCACGATAGGCTGAACCACGATAGGCTGAACTACGATAGGCTGAACCACGATAGGCTGAACCACGATAGGCTGAACCACGATAGGCTGAACCACGATAGGCTGAACCACGATAGGCTGAACCACGATACGCTGAACCACGATAGGCTGAACCACGATAGGCTGAACCACGATAGGCTGAACCACGATAGGCTGAACCACGATAGGCTGAACCACGATAGGCTGAACCACGATAGGCTGAACCACGATAGGCTGAACCACGATAGGCTGAACCACGATAGGCTGAACCACGATAGGCTGAACCACGATAGGCTAAACCACGATACGCTGAACCACGATAGGCTGAACCACGATAGGCTGAACCACGATAGGCTGAACCACGATAGGCTGGGTCAACCTTTTCTGTCTGGTCTGTTCCATGCTAAAAATCTCAAAAATCGACACCACCCACATTCGTAAGACGTCTCTCGGGAGCATGTGTCGGCATAATGAGGCGGTCTTCTTCATGCTGGATGTCTGCATCATCCATACTTGTTTATTTTTGTGATCAAAATCATGTGTCATATTTTGGAAAGATACAAACACTTTTCATCCAACATTTTACGCAGTTTTTAGTCGGGCAAGTCAAGGTAAATCGCAACGGTGTACTCTGGATGTCATTGATACCGATAACCAGGGTCACGGGAACAGGAGGGGAGGGGGGGGGGGGGGGGGGCAGAGGATGCCCCAGCCCTCAACCAAGTTTGGAAAACAATGTTAACTCTATGACGTTGACCGGACAAATGGACAGCAAAATCCTGATCACTGTCCCCCACCCTAACTTTAACGAAGTTCTCGCGCCTCTTCTGATAACACACATGGGAAAAGACGCCAAACGCCTCACCTTACTCAATCTGAGGTAGGTTTCGCCATCTCACCTTATTGAACCTGAGGTAGGTTTCGCCATCTCACCTTATTGAACCTGAGGTAGGTTTCGCCATCTCACCTTATTGAACCTGAGGTAGGTTTCGCCATCTCACCTTATTGAACCTGAGGTAGGTTTCGCCATCTCACCTTATTGAATCTGAGTTAGGTTTCGCCATTTCACCTTATTGAATCTGAGGTAGGTTTCGCCATCTCACCTTATTGAATCTGAGGTAGGTTTCGCCATCTCACCTTATTGAATCTGAGGTAGGTTTCGCCATCTCACCTTATTGAATCTGAGGTAGGTTTCGCCATCTCACCATATTGAACCTGAGGTAGGTTTCGCCATCTCACCTTATTGAACCTGAGGTATGTCTTGCCGTCTCACCTTATTGAATCTGAGGTATGTTTCGCCATCTCACCTTATTGAATCTGAGGTAGGTTTCGCCATCTCACCTTGTTGAATCTGAGGTAGGTTTCGCCATCTGACCTTATTGAATCTGAGGTAGGTTTCGCCATCTCACCTTATTGAATCTGAGGTAGGTTTCGCCATCTCACCTTATTGAATCTGAGGTAGGTTTCGCCATCTCAACTTATTGAATCTGAGGTATGTTTCGCCATCTCACCTTATTGAATCTGAGGTAGGTTTCGCCATCTCACCTTATTGAATCTGAGGTAGGTTTCGCCATCTCAACTTATTGAATCTGAGGTATGTTTCGCCATCTCACCTTGTTGAATCTGAGGTAGGTTTCGCCATCTCACATTGTTGAACCTGAGGTATGTCTTGCCATCTCACCTTGTTGAACCTGAGGTATGTCTTGCCGTCCTGGTCGGGGAATGTGAACTGCGACAGTGAGCGACACTGCGGGATGTGATTGGCCAGCGGGGTCTCACCTTGTTGAACCTGAGGTATGTCTTGCCGTCCTGGTCGGGGAATGTGAACTGCGACAGTGAGCGACACTGCGGGATGTGATTGGCCAGCGGGGTCTCACCTTGTTGAACCTGAGGTATGTCTTGCCGTCCTGGTCGGGGAATGTGAACTGTGACAGTGAGCGACAATGCGGGATGTGATTGGCCAGCGGGGTCTCACCTTGTTGAACCTGAGGTATGTCTTGCCGTCCTGGTCGGGGAATGTGAACTGCGACAGTGAGCGACACTGCGGGATGTGATTGGCGAGCGCGGTCAGCACCGTCACCCGGTTGGCAGGGAACACTCCCACCCTGCCGCGCAGCTGGCCCTCGAACCAGTCGAAGTCGATCCTGCGACGAAGCTGGATAACATCACCCTCCTTAAACGCGAGGTCGCTGCAACGACAGGCAGCGGTTAGAACGGGGCAGCTATATGACGTATGTGAGGATAGACATACAGCTATAAATATAATATACAAATGTTGCAGCCAGCAGCGTGAATGAGCATTGAGGGACGATCTGGGATAAAGGCGGAAATCTCGACACATCTTTTTGGCGGATTCTGGATCTTACTGGGTCCGGGATTCTGGATCTTACTGGGTCCGGGGTCCGGATCCACATCCTATGTTCTGATTTCAGGATACATTATATGGGAGTCCATGCACATTTCGCATGCATGATTATGACGCGTTTAAAAAAGAATATCAATCAATGGGCATAATTAACATCACGGAGACCCTCCAATGGAGTGAGATGGAAGAATGGTAATTTGCATTTCACTCAACATGACAGCCAAATATAAAGTATCAAGCCAGGCATGACATGGCTGATTTATTATAGCTGCAAACAGTCTGCATCTATGCATCTATCAGGACCAATTGTCAAGCAAAGCGAACAATGACGAGCTGTATTAAAACTGCATGAATTCAACTGCTCAAAGACTTTCAGCAGCTTCGGGGGCATAGTTCGGGCACCAGGGGATCTGCAGGATCCCGAGATACGTCTATTCTTCAGCCTTTCAAAGAGCTGATTCAGATAATTTCGCCTGAATGTGGATAAACTGAAAAAGTATCTAGCAGCGCTGCGCATATATTCCATTTATATATTTATAGCGCTCTTCTACAAACAAACGCGGAGAGAAGAACGCGCATAAAATACGGAAGTTTTTACGGGGAATCCGATATTCCACTTTAAAAAATGCACACCAAGAACGCATACTAAAACATGTTTAGTCCACCCACTTCCCATTCAGCCCGTCGCTTTTAACTCTCCCATCCCGTTGCTCTGCTCAGTCTTACCCTTCCTGGGTGGCAGCGTAGCTGAAGAGAGCGCGTGCGCACGGGATGGCCTGCGGCGGTCTGCTGGGGGTGGCGGGCGCGGCGGGCGCGGCGGGCGCGGCGGGCGCTGCCGCTGGCGGCGACGCTCGCCGCTGCAGCGGGTCGAACTCAGCGAGCGCCTCCCGCAGCGACGCCAGCGCTTCCTCGCGACTCAGCCCACCGCCCTCGGGCGGCGCCGCCGGCGGGGGCGGGGGCGGCGGGCCCGCCACTGGCGCCGCGCCCGCGCCATCGCTCGACAGGAAGGGATTCGTCTGCGACGCGCGACGTACAAACGGAGAGCCCTCCGCGAAGCCGTCACACGACACGCCGCGCTCGAGCACCGGCCGCTGGGCGGGGGTGGGGGCGGCGCGCGCCGTCCTCAGCGTCTCCAGCAGTCGGATCAGCACTATGTTCTGCGGCAGCTCGGCCACGGGGGTGGCGACCATGGTGCGGCACTCGGGGCACTGCAGCACGCCGCGCGACGCCACCACGTCCTGCAGACAGTGCAGGCAGAACGTGTGCTGGCACGGCAGCACACGGTTCGAGTCGCTCAGATGGTTCAGGCAGATGGCGCACTCGAGCGCGTCCAGTAGACTGCTCTCCATGGCGGGGGGAGGTGACGGGGTCCGGGCTGCCCGGGCTGGAGCCGCTGGAGAGGTCACGCAGGGGAAGGCGAGCGCCGCGCGCCGCACCGTCGACCTGTGGAGAGGAGACAGAGTGGTGAGGTGTGGTGACGGGTGGCCTGTGATGGATATCAGACTGTGTTACATAACACTGATGTGGCTGGTCAGTCTAGTGGTTTGACAGGAACTGTGGTTAATCCCAAGTCAATATAGACTCATGGGATGGATGAAGGACGCGACCAGCAAGTTATGGTTTACACTTGGATATACTCAGATGGGTTGGCATGGCAACATGCTCACTGGCACATCCAAAAATGATACAGACAGAATGTCCTGCCCAATTTCCTTTTGAGAAAAAAGAAGTAACAGGATTAATGCCTACTACTTCAAGGTATTCCACCATAAAAAGTGAAGCAAAGTAGCACCTTATACCATTGAATAAAAACATATGTCATCAAGTAAATTACCAAATTAAATATTTATATAAAGAGAAGAGGATTTTGAAGGGCAGATAAGGTAGATGCCTACTGTTCTTTTGAGAAACTATCTCCTGCCTAGTAGGCATTGTATAAAAAGACATCCCACAAATAAGTTAGCCCTTTGTTTCTGAAAAAGTAAAATGTGAAAAAGTGAAATGGAGTACAGCTTGGTTATCTCAACTCAAACCCCCATTGACAAGGTGAACTGTTTCCTTTAAGTTAACACCAGAAAACAGAATAGAAAATGTCGTGGCACTCCCAGCTAGGAAATGGGAAAAACATTAAAAGCGAAAGAAGAGAGGCGGGCTGGGTGATAGGTCAGGTGTGATCATACAAAGAAGGCAAAAAATAGTCACTGCTAATATGCAAATGCAAATAGTCAAACAGCACATGGCTGCCCCGCCCGCCCGCCCCCACTACGCTCCGGGAATGGTACACTCTCACATTCGCACACACGTAACCGAGTTAGTAAAGTTACACGTCCTTATACGTCACGCCACGTCATTCATTCAGAGAATGGGTAAGGCAGGTCCTGGTCATGACAAGCAGAATGTCTTTGCTGGAACCCGGTGAGTCCTACCAGCTAAGCAAAGCTGGTTACTGGTCGGTCTCACCCAGGTTCCAGCGCCGGTTAGTCGGGCTAGCCTTCGCGGGTGAAGTAATACCACCGATGCCTGCAGGACAATGCCATTTATGTTTACTATTATTGCTGTAGTATTTACTATGTTTACTATGTATTCATGTGTACTTTGTTATTCAATGTTTATTATGTATTCTATGTGTATTATGATCACTCCATATACATAATTGTATATGTTAGACAAATATGTTTTGAGCCCAGGCTACACTCTGCGTGATTTTCCGATCACGCGCGTGTTCTGCATAAATGACAAGTTCACCTAATTGAAAACACATTGGTTGCGCTACACTAGCACATCACGCAAATCCCGCATGGAACGTCACGCAAACACGCAGAACACGCGCAACTACGTCACGCAGATCCTGCAATCAAGTTCAGAATTCTGAACTTCTTGGCGTGTTTTGCGTGATGCGTGGTGATCATTGAGTTTCTATTATATTGCTTTATTTCGCGTATTAATTGAACCATCTGTACTGAGTATCGTGGCGGAAGATGAATGAAGAAGCGTGGGAAATTGTGAATGTTGAAATTTGTGTTGAAGCTGGTAGATATGTATGCAGTGGTTTGAAAGCAGTTTAAAAATGCAGTGGTTTATCCATTTCCCTTACCGTGATGTGCATGATCACGCAGATCCCGGACGTCACGCAAGTCCCGCAAACACGCAGAAGACGTGCGGGATTTGCGGGACAACCACGCATAGTGTAGCCTGGCCTGGTACCAGTAGCGTAGCCAAGGGGGGGGGGGCAGGGGCCAAAAATTTATTCTGAGAGATATTGGCAGTTTTCTACCGATAAGGGTTCCACACTTTAAACGACCGGTACTTGCAAGTTACTTTTCGGTTTCCATCAAACTCCGGGCTTTTCCCGTATTGCTTTTTTACGCAATGGTGTGGAAAATATATTTTGTGTTCTGCTTGTTGTGATTATATGCCCACCCATCCTTTACAATTAACAACAATACAAAAACTGGCAATTCAATCGGAAGCTCATCAATGCACGTCGACGGCGACCTATTTAGTGTCGGCGATTTGTTTCAAAATGCCCATTCAACAACGTTGAACAGATTGATACAAAATCGCCAGATGTGTCGCTTTCTAATAGTGGAGGGAAAATAACGATAATTAATTTTCCCAAACTTCCAACTTTGAATTAGGGAATAATTGTATTTAATTCTTAAATTTACATCACATCATTTTAATACCATAACGGTAGCCAAATAAATTGTTGCTAACCAAATCAAAAGGTCATTATTTCCCTTTAACCCTATTAGTGGCAGGGGAGGGGGGGGGGGATATTCTGCCCACCCCTCAGGGGTTTCGCAGATATCTCCCGAACGGCTAAAAGCAGACTCATGAAATTTTGAGACTTTTCCTAGAATTGAATTCCGCATATGGAGTCAAAATTTTGAGTTCCTAACCTGAACAGAGGCGGTCCAAGGCCCAGTTTTTGGATTTTTTTTTTCTGTGACATTTGGCGATAATACGGAGATGCGAACTTCACTGCTTCTTCCAACTGCCTGAAGCACAAAGGAGTTACAATAGGTTTATGGTGATTGAAACAAGTGCAAATTAGTTGATTTTAGTTAACTCGCGCACTGCAGGGGCTTTGCGCCGAACACGAACTGCAGGGGAGGGGGGGGGGGGTGATTTCCGCCCCCCCCCTGAGATCTCGAAAACTACGCTACGTAGCGAGAAGCGGAAAACGGCATTTCATGGCTTGATACATGTTCTATCGAAAGTATTTCAGTATTGTTTTAGGTCAGGTCAAAATTGAGGTCACCAGAGGTCATCAAAGGTCAAATTTTCCAGTTTTTTTTTCCTCTCCTGTTTTAGGACATCGCTCCAGAAATTCCCATATATCTCAGAAACTATGCTAGTTAGAAACAAACGGAAAAAACAAACGCCAGCCAGTGAAATTTGCAATCGCTAAGGTGTCCTCAAATTTGATCTCAGGTCAACATTTGAGGCTCCAGAGGTCAAAAAAGGAAAAAAATGACGTTTTTTTGCTAAATCGTTTTTCGCTATTGACTTTTTATGTAATAAAGATAACGAAAAACTGTTTACGTCATTGTGTTTATCTTGTCAAGGCACTTTGAATGATATACATGGTGACCTTGTTAAGTTAACTTCAAAATTTGACCTCAGGTCAAGGTCAAGTGGTGACCCAAGTAGGGCATGTTGCATATGGGAAGACGTGTCTTGACGAGACAAACACATTGATGTCTGTTTTACTTCTCTATCTTCATTATGTCGGGAGTTATTGACAAAAAAGTGATGGTGACCTCGCATGACCTTAAATGACCCAATAGGGGTCACTGAACAAAACTTACACTTGGATCATCAAGAATATCCTATAATAACATGATCCAGAAGTAATTGGACTAATATCATGCATATCCTTAACATTTGTATATTTCCCCATTGACTTATTATGGGGAGGTTACGAAATTGACCTGACCTTAGGTCACCGATATACAAATTCCGAGATAAGCGAATTGTAAGTACGTATGCCCTCATGACATCCTGTAAGTTTCAAACTGATCGGTAAAAACTCTGGCTTTGGCACAACTGCAAACATTTTTGGTGGTGGGGTCACTTGACCTGGTCTGGTGACCTGACCTGAGACGACCCTAGGATATTTTTGTTTTCAAAGTGTGCGCAATTGATGTTCTGACGGTGTGTGAAAACTCGGCGGCGCTGCGCGCCGCCGTTTTTTCGCTATCTTTGAAAAACCTGAGGAGGGGGGGGGGGGGCGTAAATCAACCCCCCCCCCCTGCAGTGCGCGGGTTAACTATAGTGAATATTGCACTGCAGAGGCGGTTTCAGGGACTTGAAAAGGGGAGATTTACAGGAAGTTATTTTATATATTTTGCCTCCCCTTTTCGCTAACCTGGCATCGCCTATGGATGCAAATATGCTTTATAACTTGTTTCCGATGTCACTATAGCGCATCATTTCATTTATCGATAAAAAAGAGAAAAAAAGACAGTTTTATAAGGCATTTATTTTACCCCCAAATTTAGTGACCTGAAAACGCCTGTGATTTTTGCATTTGTAAAAGTCACTATCATATATCAATCCCCAATTAAATCTCTATTGATATTTGATCCCCATTAGTTGCGTTGAAATCGGTTGATAAACATGACAGCTGTGTTGGATCACAAATACCTCTAATATTTGTAGTTTGTGCCCCCCTGTTGCCCCCTTATTTTAAAAAAAAAAAATCGTTTTTTTATATAAATAAATGCAGATCGTGTTGAGGGGAATCAAACGCAGTTTGATTTGTTAAAATCCGACGGGTATATCTCGAGATCTCCGGGGGACGGAATCCCCCTGCCACTAATAGGGGTAGCCAGGAGCCTGCCACTAATAGGATTAAGGCAACCTTTACATGGGCATATTAAAATTTATATAATAATAATTATCATGGCAAGAGGATGCAAATCATATTTTTTAAATTGGTACCACTTCTTGAATTTTAGCCCCACCCAAAACCTGTTTTGGATCCGCCACTCGCCAGTGTGGCGACCTTGATGTCCTTCCTAAGGTATGGGCCTATACCTTAGGATCGGCCCATACCTTAGGAAGGACATCAAGGTCGCCACACCCCAACAACAATGAATGTTTGTCTATACTAGTCTGTAGTAGAAAAATGTGAGCTGAAAACTGACCAAATCATGGAACAAATTTTGTCAACTTCCTCAACATACTGTATCTATTGTTTTAATTTAACGAAATTAAAAACGTTTTTTTATTATAAGGGGGCAACAGGGGCGCACAAACTACAAATATTAGAGGTATTTGTGATCCAACACAGCTGTCATGTTTATCAACCGATTTCAACGCAACTAATGGGGATCGATAGAGATTTAATTGGGGATTGATATATGATAGTGACTTTTGCAAATGCAAAAATCACAGGCGTTTTCAGGTCACTAAATTTGGGGGTAAAATAAATGCCTTATGAAACTGTCTTTTTTTCTCTTTTTTTATCGATAAATGAAATCATGCGCTATAGTGACATCGGAAACAACAGTTGTAAAGCATATTTGCATCCATAGGCGATGCCAGGTTAGCGAAAAGGGGAGGCAAAATATATAAAATAACTTCCTGTAACTTCCTGTTTCCTAACTTCAGGGTCTCCAGCTTCAGAGCACTGTATACTACCTATGTTCGTCCCCACATTGAGTACTGCATACAGGCGGTCAGCCCATACCTTAGGAAGGACATCAAGGTCCTCAAATCAGTCCAGCGTCGAGCAACAAAGCTTGTACGAGGAATCAAGCATTTGACATACAAAGAAAGGCTGAAGAAACTAAAGCTGATAAGCGTTGAGGACCGACTAAGGAGAGGAGACCTAATCAAAACATACAAGTTGCTGACAAATAAAGTAGCAGTAGACCACACACAATTTTTCAAGCTTTGTGAGGATACTCGGACTAGGGGGCACAGCTTGAAGCTGGAAGTCAGAAGATGCAACCTAAAACCTCGCAGCAAGTTCTTTGCAAATCGAGTGGTGACGGCATGGAACCAACTTCCAGCAGAGGTCAGCTCAGCCCCTACTGTCAACAGTTGTAAAAATCGTCTTGACCGACATTGGGCCGCAGTACAAAAGGCGCTGACCGACAACTAGTCCTGACCACTTCCATGATGTGGACCCTGAATAGACCCACTCTACCTAAAGCCCACTATATAAACCTAAACCTAAACCTACATTATGTGGGCCCCCATTGGCTATGACAGCCCCTCTGATCCCATTTGCCCCTGCCCCCCCCCCCCCCCATTGGGCGAAATCCTGGCTATGCCCCTGCCTGGTACTGCTATATTTTAATCCAGGATAATTTGCATGCATAAGAAAACTTCAACGGACAGTGTTTTCTTGAGCATCTGAGGCAAGCTGGAAAACTGTATTCATATTCACTGATCATGTGACTTTTAGTGATTTCTTTGATTTGTTTTTTGGAAGATGGTATTGCGTTTATATGAGGGAATCTGGGGGCTACAATTGAATTCCACAAATGTGGTCCTATCCACACTATGGTATGTATACATTATAATTTTCTAATGAATATTTCTTCAAAATGTTGTGCTACTCTTACAGCTCTGAGCCTAGTTTGAGTAAGCTAAAAAGGTGAGGTTATGGCTGGTGGGGCATTTTGGGTGGCAACATTGTGAAGCATGACTATAGCTTGCTGTCTGGCAATGTTCTCTACTTTGATAATTTTGAACTTTAAATAAATTAGGTTTGTGTGGGCTAGTCTTAGTTGATTATCAACAATCCTGACTATCTTTTTCTGGAGATCTCTTCCATGCAAGTTTAAAATGAATTGAATTAGAAACTAGTCAAGCAGAGTGGATCTGGATCACACAGCAACAGCATATCAGTTGAATTTTTGCTGGCATTTTTACTTTATGCACCGGTACCTAACCATATCAGTATTAGTTCAGTAATTCACCTCCTCCGTTTATGGTGTTCATGAGGTCCCTAATAGAAGAAGAGTAGTCAGCTGATGTTAATATTACGACAGACTAAAAAGTGTGTTATCTTTGACAGTCTACAAGATGGTCTGGGGGGGGGGGGGGCGACAGCCCCCCGTAGTGCTGCAGCGCATTCTAAATGTGGGACCCTGCAACCGTAATTGCTGTAAAGGTTCGGTCAGGTTTTATTATGTATCGTTTTTGGTGACATCATAGCTTTGGTATTACTGGTACACTTTCCGGTCATAATAATACTGTAGGGACATCAAGAAAACCATTAACTGGGGAGGTGAATTGTTGAACTATTACCCCTACATCTTTGTATACTCAGCTTACATTGCTCCAGGAAATAGAGTTTAGTGGCAGCTTTCAATTCATTCTGGAATCATTCCACATCAACATTAACCAATGTCCTTGCACAAGTTAAAGAATGTTCTCTTCCCTTGTCTGATACGAACCTGAACCTAGATTGCTGCTCTAAAATAACAATATCAATGCATTCTGGCTTCTCAACCCTCCAGAAATGATAGCACTCGTGCACATCCACACAGCAACAATCATCTTCCACAACGCGAACAAAGTGGAAGTAGGCGTTGCCTCACTGAGGCCGCGCGGTGGCACGTCAAATCCCGGATACGAAATGTAACACACGGTCACGAACTGAACGGGACTGGGACAGAGGGGAGGGGCAGGGGACGGGGACGGCGCGCCTTCTGTCGTGGGTACGATGCCAGCGCCATCTATAGCAATGTTTCCATATGGGATGGCCAAACTTTTTGTGAAGGGTAAAGTTTTTACTTCCATTTACGTTGTCTGTGATACAATGTTAAACTGCAGAAGTGCAGGCAGCAGGTGACAAGATTTGTTTTTTATAAAAAAATATGTTCTGCATCGTAATACCTATTAGTAAGCGGATTCCCTTTACAGCACAACTAAAAACGCAAAACTGTTGCTTCTATTTGTATCGTGTCATTCAGTGGCGTATTTAGAAATCAGCCAAGGGGGGGGGGGGGGGGGGGGGGGGGGGGGGGGCACATGCTTTTGGAGCACAATTCATGTTTTGAGTCTAGGACCTAATAGGACCTTCTGGATCATGTTATTATAGGCCATTCTTGAAGACCCAGGTGAATTTGTGGCGCAGTGACCCCACGTGTTAAATCTATCGTCCGAATTTGTTTTTTCATCGGATTTTTTTATATATGTAAATACGAGCGAGCGCAAAGCGCTCGCTCGTCCTTCCGTGGTATATGGGAAAAATATGAATATGAGTGGCCCGGCCCGACCCGGCCCGACCCGGCCCGGCCCGTGGCGACGCTTTTGAGAAGCTAATATCTCTGCAACCGCACGTCCGATTGACAAGGGGGTTTCTTTGCTGAGTAACCCCATCCACCCAAACCTGTTTCAGACCGGTGCCGACTCATGTGGGTGACTACTACTGCACGTGGCACGTGCCGCGTGAGGGGTGTTGACAAGTGTTTTCTCACAAAAACTCCGCAACGGCTGGGCCGATTGCGTTCAAATTTGGTGTGTGGTTAGGGACCTCTCAGCCGCCACTTTCCCACAGGTCATAGGTGGGGTGCCTCTGCACGTGCGCACGTGCACACCCCTATTATATATCTCAGGAACGGCTGAGCCGATTGTGTACAAATTTGGTGTATGGTTAGGGACCTCTCAGCCGCCAATTTCCCACAAGTCAGGGGTGGGGTGCCTCTGCACGTGCGCACTGCGCACCTTTTTTTTTGTATCTCAGAAACTACTTGCCCTATCGAGTTGAAATTCATCATCATACATTTCCTTCGCGCTCGCTCGTTCATTGCCGACTACGGCGCCTTACTGGTTTATTATTATTGGCAATCAAGAGCTGAAGCGCAACTGCTAATTAAAAAAAGAAGTAAATGTACATACATACTGACGTGATGAATATGATGATTAAGCGACGTGATGAATATAATGAATAATACATCTGAAGTGGTTTTGACGATCAGTATTTCTAAGGACATGATCGCTTAGTAAATTTTCACAGGAATGACATATAATTATTTTTGCTGCCACTTTGACCCCGCGTACTTAATGAGAAGGAGCATTTTGTCCCCGACCTTATCCATTAGGATAGAACATTTTACCACCCCTGCGACAACTTACGGAAGCCCGGGGAGGACCAAAACTCAAAGGATCGCAATGAAGTGTGGCATACTTGTTATTGGCCTAGAGAAGAACTCCGTGTCAATTGGCAAGCTTGTACCGACGAAGAAGTTTTTTTTGGACACCCTAGGGTGCAGAGCCGGTGGCAGCTGCGACGGTGGTGGCGGTGCGCGAGATTAATATGTCATAATCGTATTTTGCAAATTCATTTTTTTTTGCAACAGGTGATCTGAGGTAAAAACAAAAATAACGTGATTTTATGTGGCCATTTGAAATTCGCATTTTTTCATTCCAGAATCAGCCCCTATATAGATAAGCCTTGGATGGTAAAAAATTGGATAGTTTTTCTCTAAATATTTTATTTTGAGTGTATTTTGATTTTTTTTTGTAGTGTATTTGGAATGTATTTTTATTGTTCCGATTTGGGGGGGGGGCGGGACACCCGACAGAGGCATTCTGAAGTCAATTCTTTCCATGTAAAGCCCATAGGCGTAATGTTAAATATACAAAAAATGGGGGACCCCGTCCCCCCTGTGGCGGAGCCCCTGCCATTGCCTGCCGTAGTTTTCAATTATGTTTAGGTCGCGTTGGAGGGATTCTTGCATTGAACATTATCTACGTTTCGCTGTAATATTCAAAGAGATATAGGTAGACAATGCTTATTTTGTTCAAGAACCATATAGATAATACGTATAAAACCGCTTGAATTATCAGTAAAAAAAAACTTTGTCCTGGTTATCTTGAAATTTACACACAAATGGAGTCCGTGCCGAATGGACACATCATATTCTGGAGTGTGACTTCGGCGCCAAGGGGGGGGGGGGGCATGGCCCCCATGGCCCCCCTTAAATACGCCACTGGTGTCATTGTCATTTGTCAGGGAGTGTAGGAACGTCACGGAAAGTGTGTGTGTGTGGGAGGGGGGGGGGAGGGGGGAAGTGAAACTCTTTGATCTCGTTTGAAGGAAACTCACCCCCCCCCCCTGTAAGATGTATTTGCAGATATGGGCTCTTCACGCAGTGGGGCACGCCAGGGGAGACGGGGGACGTGTCCCCCCAACATTTTCGGATTTTAGCATTACGCCTATGGCCGTTGCATGGAAAGAATCGATTTCAGAATGCCTCCGCCCCCCCCCCCCCCCCCCCCGCTCCCTAAACTTTCGGAAGGTGGCGGCGCCCTTGGCGCACGCAGACGTCCATGATAATAGCAACGTATTCGTATACGGATTCATATACATATTCGCGTACCTTTCAATTTCCTTCTAACAATCAAATTAGCACCTTATGATTAGACGATCACACGGGTAAAATATTTCCGAGGCAACGAAAACGGTTTGGCCGCTAGACCACTGGAAACAAAAATCCGGATAGAGGGCGTACCTTTCAATTTCCTTCAAACTCACTCCAATTGTAACATATGACGAGACGATCACACGGGTACAATATTTCCGAGGTAACGGAAACGGTTAGCCGGATTTTTTCCAGTGCTCTAGTGCAGCCAAACCGTTTCCGTTACCTCGGAAATATTTCATCCGTGTGATCGTCTACCATAAGGTACAAATGGTGTGAGTTTGAAACAAATTGAAAGGTACGCCATCAATCCGGATTTTTGTTCCCAAAGCTCTAGCGGCCAAACTGTTTCCGTTACCTCAGAAATATTTTACCTGTGTGATTGTCTTATCATAAGCACTGGCGGATCCAGCCTCTTTCCGTCGGGGGGGGGGGATCTTTTTGTGGCAAAAGGTACCCCTATTTTTTTCTCCGCGGATTTGGGCCGGTCACCTTATTTTGGTATTCGAGCTTAAAGGAAATAGTTCACCTTGATTTTTTTTTTACCAAACACGATTTGATTATATTTTTTTTATACAATTTATTTTTATATTGTCAAAAATGGCCTTATATCGCGCCGATTCAGGACATAAGGTCGTACATTTGTATTGTTTATGAAAACTATATGCATACTCCCTGAGTCAGAGTCCTGACGTCACGCGAATGTAAAAAATGGTTCAGCCAATCAGATTCGAAAGTAGTCGCGTAAGGAAAGACTCGCATTGGAGATGTGCCAACCGGCGGCCGGCGTTCGCTTGCTAGCACCAGCTGCAAGCTGATTGGCTGATGGTATAGCCTCTGCCCGGGCTAAAACCAGTACAACATTCTTTCGCCAGCACCGCATTCCTTCACCAAAAAATCAAATATATTCGGCTGGAAAGTCTTTTCAATCAAGACAACTTGCAGATAGGGGTTTCCCAACACGGGCTACACAACTGCTATCTCAGTTTAAAACTAATGTTGAAGGTGAACTATTTCCTTTAAAGGGAATAGTTCACCTTTAACATTAGTTTTAAACTGAGATAGCAGTTTTGTAGCCCGTGTTGGGAAACCCCTATCTGCAAGTTTTCTTGACTGAAAAGACTCTCCAGCCGAATATATTTGAGTTTTTGGCGAAGGAATGCGGTGCTGGCGAAAGAATGTTGTACTGGTTTTAGCCCGGGCAGAGGCTATACCATCAGCTAATCAGCTTGCAGCTGGTGCTAGCAAGTGATCGCCGGCCGCCGGTTGGCACATCTCCAATGCGAGTCTATCTTTACTTTCGAATCTGATTGGCTGAACCATTGTTTACATTCGCGTGACGTCAGGACTCTGACTCAGAGAGTATGCATATAGTTTTGATAAACAATACAAATTTACGGCCTTCTGTCCTGAATCGGCGCGATATAAGGCCATTTTTGACAATATAAAAAGAAATTGTATTAAAAAATATAATCAAATCGTGTTGGGTAAACAATTTCCAAGGTGAACTATTTCCTTTAAGAAATTCACTTGTCAAATTCACAAAAATGTATTTTGTGGATTTTTTTTCCGAAAAAAAAAATCAGTTTCTTTATTTTTGGGGTCAAAAACGCAAAATTGGGAAAATCCAAGATTGACATTTTGAAGCGAATGTAATTTCCTTTCTTTTGACGTTTTTATTTGCAATTTGCTTCAAAACTCTATTTTCTACGATTGTTCAAACATGTATCGTTTTTCCACCACAAATGGCATGACATGGCGTCATTAAAACGCAATTATCTCCGAAAATACTACATCAATTTCATTGGAATTTGGTGAAAAGACATAGAATTGATGCAGCATAAAGTACTGACAGTTTGACATTGATATCGATCATAGTTTTCAAGTTGTTGAGAAAATCCGGGAAGGGGGGGGGGGGGCAGATTCTGCCCCCCAGCGGGGGCGCGGATTAAAGGGACTGTCCCACAGTGGCGCACGCAGGATTCCATTTCGGGGGGGGGGGGGGGGGGGGGGTCAGAGCCCTAAAAGCGGGCCCCTTGTGAGCGGGCCCCCACCCATTTTGAGAAAACTTCGCGGATTTCGGTCACTTGTTTTTGAGCGGGCCCCCTACAGCATGGGACCTGAGACATTATAATTTTCTTGTCAATGTCATGTAAGGTGACTGCGTGTGCTACTGATGTGCGAATTTTAGGTGCGTGTGCTACTGATGTGCGGTACAACTGTCGAGAGTAAATTAGACGAAATGAGGTAAATGACAGCAACAAAAATTATATTTTACAGGTTAGGCAGGTTAGGCAGGTAAATGACAACAACAACAATTATATTTTATAGGTTAGGCAGGTTAGGCAGTCCGATCCCCGGTGGTTATGTCATCATCATCATCGTTGGGGTTTTAGTGCGTCTCGACTACGTCATTCGCGCCCACCATCATGTTGCCACAAGTTGCCATAAACCATTTCCTGAAGCAACAATGGATAGTGTAAAAAATACGTATCAATATAAAATACGCCCGTATCAAGAATTTGCAAGGATCGGGCCCTGTTGTGACCGGGCCTTCGTTTTGACCGGGCCCTATATCACGTCTTTCCCAGCACCGGGCTCCTGCCTCGATCGGGCCTGACCAAGACTGGCCCCTACCAGAAACGGGCCCGCATCAAGAATATGCAAGGACCGGGCCCTGTTGTGACCGGGCCCATATCACCCCTTTGTCAGCACCGGGCCCCTGCTCGATCGGGCCTGACCAAGACTGACAATGACCAAGACTGACCAAGACAAGACTGCTGTTGCCGCCTGTGCCCGGCCACCTGATTTTCGAATGACCGCTCGGCGGGCTGGTAGCGGGGCCTACGTGATCTGTTCCTTAGTTTTGGTAAAATCTCTGTTTCATTTGTTTCATCTGGAGAGGCGCTATGATTTAAGCTTTTGCTTTTGCGCCAATCCATTATTGTCCTGTTTGATTTGATGTCCTTTTGTTAACAAAATAAACGAACTGAACTGAAAGACCGGGCCCCTACCAAAAACGGGCCCGTATCAAGAATATGCGAGGACCGGGCCCTGTTATGACCGGGCCCTCGTCCTGACCGGGCCCCATGCCACGCCTTTGCTAGCACCGGCCCCTGCCTCGATCAGGCCTGACCAAGACCGGGCCCCTACCAGAAACGGGCCCGTATCAATAATATGCAAGGGCCGGGCCCTGTTGTGACCGGGCCCCATATCACACCTTTGCCAGCACCGGGCCCCTGCCTCGATCAGGCCTGACCAAGACCGGGCCCCTATACCAGAAACGGGCCCGTATCAAGAATATGCGAGGACCGGGCCCTGTTGTGACCGGGCCCTCGTCCTGACCGGGGCCCATATCACGCCTTTGCCAGCACCGGGCCCCTGCCTCGATCGGGCCTGACCAAGACCGGGCCCCTACCAGAAACGGGCCCGCATCAATAATGTTCAAGTACCGGGCTCTCGTTCTGACCGGGCCCCATATCACGCCTTTGCCAGCACCGGGCCCCTGCATCGATCAGGCCTGATCAAGACCGGGACCCTACCAGAAACGGGCCCGTGTCAAGAATATGCGAGGACCGGGCCCTGTTGTGACCGGGCCCCATCATCCCATGTCACGCCTTTGCCAGCACCGGGCCCCTACCTCGATCGGGCCTGACCAGGACCGGGCCCCTACCGGAAACGGGCCCCTCAGAAATACGGGCCCCTCATAAATTTCGGGGGGGGGGGGGGGGTGTCAGCTGACCCCTTTGACCCCCCCCCCCCTGCGTGCGCCACTGCTGTCCCACCTTTGTGAAAGTTGTCGAATCACACTTAATTGTATGGCTACATGTCAGGCGAGGTCAGCTGAACATGTTCGTTAACTTTTTTTCCCGAAATTTTTTATCTTGGAAGATTAGTTTTACACTTACACTTTACACTTACACTTTTAGTATACTTTTACACTTTTACACTTTTAGTATTTAGTATATTTTACCATACACTTTTAGTTTTAAGCGAAAAGTTGGGTTGGTGACGTCATATGATTTTGTTTTTGAACGGTGTTTTTGTTTTTTGTCTACGTTTTATAGGAGCCGAGTTAGATGGGGGCGTGGAAGCGACCCCCCTGAGTAGTACCTATAATGCTACTGGTCCTGTGCTTACCTGTAGCTTGCACTAATTAAAAACAATTGCCAAGTGTCTAGTATGACTATAAAATCAATGTTAATAATGTGACTTATGAGTTACAGGACATGCCTTTTTGCGCCGCCGGGGGGGGGGGGGGTGTAGCAACGACTGACATGCCAGAAAAGTTGATCAAGATCACGATTCAGATCCTATATCATTTCATAAATTTCCCAAAGATTCAGCTATAATACAAGTCTAGGGGGTGCTAGGACGCCCCAACCCTGAGCCCAGGTCGCGCCCATGTCGCGCCCGCCAAGCGCGCCCGTAGGGCACAACTCTTTTGCATGTGGCTCCCCCCTTCCTCCTGACCTAAATCCTGGATCCGCGCCTGTCCTATGTCACGAGAAGGAATAGCAATGCCAAGCAAATACAATATATTTGATGAGGCTTTATGTCTCTCTAGGCAATTCATTGCGATACATTCACATTTTCCACGCCGGGTAATGGCATCAGAGATACACTTATCATCGTTTCGAGCGGCGGTCGACCGCCCGGCCGTACCTAATCACAGGAGGTTGAACTTTGCGCACATATAACATAGCAAATATTAGTTTGATTGCAATTTTAGCGGCATCCGACAGAGCGGTTGATTTGTGACAGATTACATATTCTAAGTTTTGCAATCGACCGGTAAGCAAAGAAACTATGCGCGATCTAAGCTTGAGGCATGCGCGCACTAATGTTGTGTACGGCGGCCGGCCGGCCGCGTCCCCCGCCTTCTACGTCACAGCGACTCCGAGGTCGCGGCAACTAAATTAGTGTTTTTCGCCACTTTTTCGGCCGGAGTGTTCTACCTGGTTTATACAGCCTCAGTTTAGGCTCTAGAGGTCAACAAAGCCAAAGCTCACACTGACTGTATATTATCAATAACCTTCTCTTTAAAACAAAATGCAAACCTAACAACGATAGGACAACTATTTTACCGTCACCTTGTTTGTCTCGCCAAGGCCCGTTCAACCATACCTGGCGTGGCAGGGTTAGGTTAAATCCAACATCTGCCCTCAGGTCAGGTTATATTGTGACCGAGGTAGGTCCTTGTGCATATTGGGAAACGCGTTTTCACAAGACGACACAATGGTGTCAGTCGCACGTCTCTATACCGCTATTCGTTCAGAAGTTATTAGTGCTCCTTGACTCACACATGACCTCAGCTTACCTGTAGGGGCCAAGGAGCACAAATTGTACCTGAGTCAATAATTACATATGATAAGTGATAACATGAACTACTGTGAACGGCAGACCATTTGGCACCCTAATTTTCGGCGATAAATTTGGAAGGAACCAACTGACATGAACACATTTCTTGCAATGGATATTTCAGATTCAGACCCTGCGCCAATTTTGTATTATTAAGGTCGGTTATTGTCAAACGATAATTTAGGGCACTTGCCATTCACTCGCAATGTTCAAACTCGCGCAGGGAATTCAATCGGTGGGTAGAAGCTATTGTGAAAGGGTGGAGCTATGTTCTGACATCAGAGGTTAGCTCCGCCCTGGCTGACCTTGAACCGGCGCTGCCCTATCAGTGACCGGTCGGTTGCGAGTGGTGCAGGTGGGTGGAGTCAAGGGCGGGGGTACAGAGCGACCGGACGTTAGCCTCTATCCGAGCTCGTATTGTGTTTAACATTACGAGTGAATGGAAAGCGCCCTAAATTTTCGTTTGGCACTAACCAACTCTGAATAAAAATTAGCGCAGGGCCTGGAACGCCCATTGCGAGAAATTTCTTCCTGCCAGTTGATGCATTCAAAAGTTATCGCCGAAAATTAGGGTCCCAAGCGGTCTGACGTTCACAGTAGAAGGCGAATATAAGCCCTAAGCAAGGGGGGTAAAGTGTTCTGTCTTTATGGATAAGGTCGGGGACAAAATGCTCTTTCTCATGAAGTACTCGGGGGTCAAAATGCCAGCAAGAATCATTACTATGTCATTCCTGTGAAAATTTACTAAGCGATCATGTCCTTAGAAATACTGATCGTCAACACCACTTCAGATGTATTATTCACTTAATCATCATATTCATCACGTCAGTATGTATGTACATTTACATTTTTGTAATTAGCAGTTGCATTTCAGCTCTTGATTGCCAATAACAATAAATTACATTAAAACAAAATCCGACGGAAAAAAAAATACAGACGATAGATTCAACACGTGGGGTCACTGAACCAAAAATGTACCTGGATCTTCAAGAATGGCCTAAAATAACATGATCCAGAAGGAATTGGGCTGAAATCATGCGTATCCTCAGAATAGGAAGCATTCGAATATTTCCCCATTGACTTGTAATGGGAGGTCTCGAAATTGACCCGACCTTAGGTCACCGATATAAAAAAAATCCGAGATAAACGAATTAAAAGTACTATTACTCTTATGAAATCCTGTAAGTACGAAATCGATCGGCCAAAAACTGTGGCTGTGGTACGACCGCACACTTTTTTTTGGAGGTGGGGTCACGTGACCTGGCCTGGTGAGCTGACCTGAGATGACCCGTGGCCAAATGTTTTGTACAATATGTAGGCAATTGATGCCTTAACATCTGAGCTAAAAACGGTGGCGCTGCGCGCCGCCGTTTTTTCGCTATCCTTGAAAAACCTTAGGGGGCGTCTAAACGCCCCTCTCCCCGGCACGGCGCGGGAAATCAGGACAATAGATTCCCCGGGGGCGGGGGCGGGGTGCTAGTGCATTTTCAATGGAGGTCCATCGTCAGGACAATGGATTCGATTGTCTTGGGGCCCCACCCTCTAACTCGAAAATGAAAGGGCTAGAAAGACGCAGAAAAAACGTTAAAAACTCATGAAAAGCACATTCGAAGGTTTTCCAGATATGTTTTCTTCAAGTCAATATTGAGGTCACCAGAGGTCATCAAAGGTCAGATTTTAAAGTTTTAGGACTTTGCTCCAGAAACCCCCAGATATCACAGGAACTATGATAGTTAGGAAGAAACGGAAAAAAGCAATGCAAATCTCTTGAAAAATGCAATCGCTAAAGTTTCGTCGAATTTGAGCTCAGGTCAATAGTTAAAGCTCCAGAGCTCATCAAATGTCAAAAAGGCTATTAAAAAAGTTATCACGAATAGCTTTTTACCTAATAACGATAACGAAATAATTTTGACGCCATCGTGCTTGTCTGGTCAAGACGCTTCGACTCATTTTAGTTTTGACCAGGTCAGGTCAACTTACAAATGTGAGCTTTGGTCAAGGTCAAGTAGTGGTGACCCAAGTAGGTCTTGTTGCATATGGGAAAACGTCCTGCGACGAGATAAACATATTGGTGTCTGTTTAACTTTTCTACCGTCATTATGTCGAGAGTTATTGACATAAAACTGGTGACCTCGGATGACCTCGGCTGACCCTGTAGGGATCACTGAACAAAAATGGCACCTAGGTCATCAAGAATTTCCTATAAAAACATGATCCAAAAGGAATTAAACTGCTATCTTGCGTCTCCTTAGAATAGGAAGCATTTTAATATTTCCCCTTAGCCTTATGGGGAGGTCAAGAAATTAATCCGACCTTAGGTCGCTGATATTAAAAATCCAAGATCAATGAATTGTAGATATATGTGACCTTATGAAATCCTGTAAGTGTAAAACCGATCATCTCACAACTGTGACTGTGGTACGACCACAAGTTTTTTGGGAGGTGGGGTCACGTGACCTGGTCTGGTGACCTGACCTAAGATGACCCGAGGATTTTTTACATAATGTGGACAATTGATGCACAAACAGCTGTGTCAAAAATGGCGGCGTTGCGCGTCGCCGTTTTTCCGCTATCCGCGAAAAACCTGAGGGTGTGTGTCTACTTCCCCCTCCCCCCGTCACGGCGCTGGCTAAAATATAGGGATGATGTGAGCATGCAGCCAGGTGTTAGGGTATTCATGTGAAGTAACAAAATGACCCCAGCTGTGCTGGGGTAATTTTTATATGTGCCACTTTTGGTCGGGGCCACTCAAAACACTTTTACCACCCCTGGCCCTAAGGTCAGGCAGGTGCCCCAGTGTCGATTAGGATCAGTACAGGTTATTCAGGCGCTAGACCGGACCCCAGTGGCGATCGGTAGCCGGACAAAAGTTTGTAAACATAAGGTTCGTAACGGAAAAAGTTCGTAGGCAGAGGTTCGTATGCAAAGGTTCGTATCGGATAAGGTTCGTATGGGATAAAGTTCGTAACGGCTAAAGTTCGTAATGGAAAAGGTTCGTATCGGATAAAGTTCGTATTAAAAAGTTCGTAACGGATAAAGTTCGAATGCAAAAGGTTCGTATGCTGAAGTTCATAAAGGATAAAGTTCGTAATGGAAAAATTCGTCAGCAAAGGTTCGTATGCAAGGTTCTTATCGGATAAGGTTCTTATAGGATAAAGTTCGTAACGGCTAAAGTTCGTAATGGAAAAGGTTCGTATCGGATAAAGTTCGTATTCAAAATGTTCGTAATGGATAAAGTTCGTATTTAAAGGTTCGTATGCTGAAGTTCGTATAGGAAAAAGTTCGTAAGCAAAGGTTCGTATGGAAAGGTTCGTATCAGATATGGGATCAGAACCTTTGCTTACGAAGTTTTTCCATTACGAACCATATGTTTACAAGCTTTTGTCCGGCTACCGTTACCCTTCCGAACGGAGAGAGATAGAGACAGTACCCAGGACTCACTCCAGGAGGGGGTATTTTTTTATCAGGGGACATAAACCAGGCACGTAGCCAGGATTTCGTCCAGGGGGGGGGGGGGCAGCGCCTCGAAAGGGCCCCTTCTCGAGCGTTGAAGGGGCCCCTTCCCAAGCGTTGAAAGGCCCCCCCCCCCAACAAAAAAACGCATGAAAAGGCACGTTACAAGGCTGGAAAATGCAGTATGGCAGGTATGGCATGGGCCATACCAACGTTTAGGAGCTGGAGTTAGCAAACTGCCACATCAACTTTGGAACCAGTGACACGAATTTGGAATCAGCTATACCAACTTGGAATATTTTTTGAAGCTCAAGACCTGGAACTGTTAAACAAATTGCGAAAATTTTGAGTATTATGCCCTGGGTTGCTTTCTCATCAATGCGTCGCATTGCGTATGGTGCGGACCTCTAAAATTGCTATATTGTGCGTTTAAAAGTACGGGAAAAAGTGTTAAAGTGAACTATTTTGCCCAATAATATAGGAAAGTAGCAACATAACACATAAATGCGCCGAGAAACTGACCGATTTGTTTTCCTAACCCGCATATAATTGAATTTGTAGTTAAATTGCGCCGCGGAGCGCCGCGAAAATTTTGAGTTTTATTCCCTGTACAACTGTATTCTTACTGTTGAAAGGCCCAAGGTCCTTCAGATCGTCTAGGGGCCCCTCTGACCTTTTCTACGCCCTTCCGACCTGTTCAGGGACTTATCTGGGATCCGCGAAGCGAAACGACATGATGTGGAGTGGGTGATATATATAATACAAAGAGGGCTTACTCTACAGGAAAAAATAAAATCGGATCTTTCGGGTGTATTGTAGCACCCTGACGAAGGGTGTTACAATATAGCCGAAAGCTCCGCTTTTAATATTTGTATTGTGGAGTAAGTCCTCTTTGTATTTAATCTTCATCTGGGATCTCTACGTGCTTTGACCCTTCCGGTCTCACCAGAGACTCCTCTGACCTTCCAAGAAACCCCTCTTGTGTGTCAAGGGGCCCATTCGGTCTGTTCAGAGGTCCTTCCGACCTGGCCAGGGACTGCACTGGCTGCTTTGTCGCCCTGCCGACATGCTCAGGGGCAGGGGCGGTAGATTGCGGGGCGCAGGGTTCCCAAAATCCCCCCCCCCCCTCAAATGAAAATCCTGGGGAGGGGAAGGGTCATTTTGCCCCCAGATTGAGCAGGCTAAAATCTGGCGGGGGGGGGGGACTACCCTTTGCCCCCCAGGATTTTCGACTGGGGGGAATTTTGGGTACCCCGCCCCCGCAATCCACCGCCCCTGCTCAGGGGCCCTTCTGACCTTCCCAGGGGCTCCTCCAGTCTGGCTAGAAACTCATCCGGCATGTTCAAGGGGCCTTCCGACCGGCCCAGGGACCCTTTCGGTCTAGCCAGGGGCCCCTCTGACTTGCACAGAAGCCCCTCCGATCGGCCCAGCGACTCTTCTGGTCGGCCTGCGCTGGCTGCTTTGTCGCCCTGCCGACATGCTCAAGGGACCCTCCGACCTGCCCTGGAGCCCCTCCGTGCTGGCCAGGGGCCACTTCGGCATGTTCAGGGGCCCTTCTTACCCGCCCAGGGGCCCTTTCGGTCTGGTCAGGGGCCCCTCCGATCTGCGCAGGGGCCCTTTTAACTTTCCAGGGGCCCTCTCGTCTCTCCAGGGGCCCTTTAACCTTCTAAGGGGCCCTTCCGACCTAGCAAGGGACTGCGCTGGCTGCTTTGTCGCCTTGCGACATGCTCCGAGGGCCCTCCGACCTGCCCTGGGGCCCTTCCGTGCTGGCTAGGGGCTCATTCGGCATGTTCAGGGACCCTTCTGACCCACCTAGGGACCGTTTCGGTCTGGGCAGGGCCCCTCTGACCTGCACTGGGGCCCTCTTAACTTCCCAGGGGCCCTCCAACCTGCTCAGGGGCTCTTATGACCTGGCAAAGGACTGCGCTGACGGCTTTGTCGCCCTGTCGACATGCTCAGGGGCCTCTCCACCTGCCCAGGGGCCCCTCTGTGCTGGCTAGGGGCCCATTCGACGTGTTCAGGGGGCCCATTCGACGTGCTCAGGGGGCCCTCTGACCCGGCCAGGGGCCCTTTCGGTCTGGCCAGGGGCCCTTCTGACATGCACAGGGATCTTCTTAACATCCAATGGGCCCTCTGGTATTTCAGAGAGGGCCCTGGTGGCCCTAAAGGGCCTCTGAAGTCCTCTAAACTCTCTAAAGACCACGCTTCGTGTAGTAAAGAGCCTATGATACTGCGCTTCGCGCGGTCTTCGCGCGGCGGGGGTGCCGCCCTCCAAGGGGAGGGCGGTGCCCCCGCCGCCCTCCCCTTGGCTACGTGCCTGACATAAACTACCCCCACCAAAAAACTCACTGGATTTGGCCCACTAAATTTTTAGAGGGGCATATTTTCAACATTTTTTCCTTTAAATAAAAACAAATCTTCATTTTTTTAATACGGCACTTCGGGCCCTATTTCCCAAAGGGCACATACGGTCAAGGGGGCACGTACGGACCTTCAGGGGGAGGGCAATTGCCCCGTGCCCCCCCCCCCCCCCTTGAGTACGCCTATGGATAGAGAGACATCGTAAACAGTAAGGTGTTGCCTGTCCTAAGGACAATAGGTTCGTATCAGATAAAGTTCGTATTAAAAAAGTCGTTACTATTTACGGTGTCTCTCTAGCTCTCTCCGTTTGGAAGGGTAACGGTAACCGGACAAAAGTTCGTAAACATATGGTTCGTAACGGAAAAAGTTCGTAAGCAAAGGTTCGGAACCTTATCCGATACGAACATTTGCATACGAACCTTTGCTAAGGTTCGTATGTTCCTATCGGATAAGGTTCCAAACTAGAGCCCTTCATGGAATGGGAGTCCCCATGGAACTCATGGGACGGGATGGACATGGGTGTGAATGGGGCGATTTTGGGAAATGTAACGGGTTGGAACGCGTTTGGGACAGACCATATCATTTTTTAGCACCACAAAAAGTGAAATATGCTGAAATGGGTGGGAATGGCTGGGAATGGGGGGCCCGTCAATTATTCATTTGGATTGGAACGGGTTTGGGTCTGACTGAATGGGCTGGAACGGGATGGGGCTGAAAATGTGTCCCATGAAGGGCTCTATTCCGAACCTTTGCTTACGAACTTTTTCCGGTACGAACCATATGTTTACGATTTTGTTTTTGTTTTGTTTTTAAATTTAATTCCCCTACCCATAATAGGTAGGCAGGAGTGCCCTTCCATGCCCACGTGACCAGAGTACGTTAATTACCAGTGTTTAATAAGGATAGGGTTATGCAATCACGTTAGGTCACACCACTCCCCGCTATTTTTTTTTGTTGTTGCATGGAAAGGATAGCCGCCACCTGTATTAGTAAAGGATTTGATCTGAGATTCGGGCGGACAGATAGCCGAGCTAGTAGCGCCCACTCGAAACCCAGATCTGACTATAGTTAGGTGTTATAGGGATAAATGAATACAATTATACTCAGACATATAAACAAACGAAAGCACACAAATATGCACGCACACACCACACACACACACACACACACACACACACACACACACACACACACACACACACACACACACACACACACACACACACACACACACACACACACACACACACACACACACACACACACACACACACACACACACACACACACACACACACACACACACACACACACACACACACACACACACACACACACACACACACACACACACACACACACACACACACACACACACACACACACACACACACACACACACACACACACACACACACACACACACACACACACACACACACACACACACACACACACACACACACACACACACACACACACACACACACACACACACACACACACACACACACACACACACACACACACACACACACACACACACACACACACACACACACACACACACACACACACACACACACACACACACACACACACACACACACACACACACACACACACACACACACACACACACACACACACACACACACACACACACACACACACACACACACACACACACACACACACACACACACACACACACACACACACACACACACACACACACACACACACACACACACACACCCACACACACACACACACACACACACACACACACACACACACACACACACACACACACACACACACACACACACACACACACACACACACACACACACACACACACACACACACACACACACACACACACACACACACACACACACACACACACACACACACACGCACACGCACACGCACACGCACACGCACACGCACACGCACACGCACACGCACACGCACACGCACACGCACACGCACACCACACACACACACACACACACACACACACACACACACACACACACACACACACACACACACACACACACACACACACACACACACACACATATATATATACCCCCCCCCCCTGCTGCCTGCGCCGCCTTGCCTCAGGCCCATGCATTCACACACGCATACATTGCATCAAGTGAAGAATATAAATACAAAAATAGACACAGATGAGGATAGGAAAGTAAATAAAATAAATGAACATAAGAGGGCAGGACCAACTCAAATGCATATTAAGAAGTAAATATAACACTACCACTACAGATAAATAATTAGTACTGGTCAGAATATACTCATGAACATATTTCTTTAGGACATCCTTATTCCTAGGAACATTATCAATATCATTAAATAACTTACAAACTATTGTATTCCACGCCCTAGGAGCAGAGACAGATAGTGAAAATGCTTTATAATTTGTTCGTGCATGTGAAATTATAAAGTGTTGAATAGCTCTGATGTTGACCGGCCCATGGTATCTAAACATTTCAAAAATTGGACGAGTAAGATTTTCTTCTACATAGCCCAAAAGTATGACTATGTGCTGTTTGTTTACCAAATCTGGAAACTTTAACATTTTGTATTTAACAAAAAGTTCTCTAGTGTGGTACAAGTATGGCTTTTTATCAATGATTCTGATTGCTCGCTTCTGTAGTCTGACTAGTTTATCAATTCTGGTTGGATAATTGCTTCCCCAGGCAGCAGCACAGTAGTTTAAATAAGGGAGTATTATAATATTGTATAAGAGTAAAAGATGTTTGGATGAGATATAAAATTTGGCACGTCCCATGATACCTATATTTCGACTTATAATAGATGCTACATTATTGATATGAGTTTGCCACTTGAGGTTTTCATCAACAATTACTCCAAGATATTTAACAGACTCCTTTCTTGCAATCTGTGAATTATTTATTTGAATATCTAAATCGTTTACAGACTTTCTTGAAAAATTTGGTAGTAGGTCTTTGACACATTTAAAGAAAGCCTATTTGGCTGAAACTATTTAGTAACCATGGGTAGTACTGCATAAAGTTTATTTTGTAGCTCAGTCAATCGATGAGCTTTAATAGCAATAGCCGTGTCATCTGCAAGCAAGTACAAGTGAGCTTGATTAGAAATGTTTGAAATATCATTAATATATATCATAAAAAGCAAGGGACCTAAAATTGAACCCTGTGGGACACCCATTTCAACCTTTGCCTCCTCAGATAAATAATAATTAATTAGAGTTCTTTGCTTTCTATTAGTAAGGTATGATTTCAAAATTTGGTGAAGTTTTCCTCTTATACCAATAAAATGAAGTTTGTTAAGTAAAATATCCAAGCAAACGGTATCAAATGCTTTTTTTAGATCGAGATACAGCACACAAGTGACAATATTTTCTTGAAGTGAGCTAGTTATCTTATCTGTCAAATGTGCAATGGGCATGTATGTGCTATGTTTCTTTCTAAAGCCAAATTGAAGGGGATTTAATAAATTGTGTTCATTAACATAAGTTAAATTTAAAGAATGCAATATTTTTTCCAAAATTTTCGAAAAGATCTTGAGTCCGGTTACCGTTACCCTTCCGAACGGAGAGAGATAGAGAGACACCGTAAACAGTAACGTGTTGCCTGTCATAAGGACAATAGGTTCGTATCGGATAAAGTTCGTATTCAAAAAGTCGTTACTGTTTACCGTTCGGAAGGGTGTAACCGGACACAAGTTCGTAAACATAAGGTTCGTAACGGAAAAAGTTCGCAAGCAAAGGTTCGGAACCTTATTCGATACGAACCTTTGCATACGAACCTTTGCTTACGAACCTTTGCTTACGAACCTTTGCTTACGAACTTTTTCCTTTACGAACCTCAGCATACAAACCTTTTGCATACGAACTTTATCCGTTACGAACTTTTTGAATACGAACTTTATCCGATACGAACCTTTTCCATTACGAACTTTAGCCGTTACGGACTTTATCCCATAGTAACCTTATCCGATACGAACCTTTGCATACGAATCTTTCCTTACACACTTTTTCCATTACGAACTTTTCCTTTACGAACTTCAGCATACGAACCTTTTGCATACGAACTTTATCCGTTACGAACTTTGTGCATACGAACTTTATCCGATACGAACCTTTTCCATTGCGAACTTTAGCCGTTACGAACTTTATCCCATACGAGCCTTATCCGATACACACCTTTGCATACGAACCTTTGCTTACGAACTTTTTCCGTTACGAACCTTATGTTTACGAGCTTTGGTCCGGGAAGCGTGGCGGTCAGACACTAGATAACCAGGCTAGGAGCCAGAACCAGGCTAAGGCAGTCACCATTTGCCCCCCAGACGAGGCAGGGCCCCGAAGGCCCCCAGTGTCTATCAGAGATTACCCTAACCAGGTGCTGACCGAGGGCGCATCAGACCGAACAACCTAGGGCCCCTAAGGACGACCTAGGGCCCTCTTAGCCCGGCCGAGGGCCTCCTTAGGCCGGCCGGGCCCCTTAGGTCAACCGGGGCCATCTTAAGCTCAGCAAGGCCGACTGAGGGCGCCTCAGCGCAACCAAAGGCCCCCCTTAGGCCGACCGGGGCCATTGAGGCCGACCGGACCCCCGCATACCGATCGAGGGTTCCTCAAGCCAACCAAGGGCCCCTCAGGCCGACCGAGAGTCCCTTAGGCCGACCAGGCCCTCACAGGCCGACTAAGGGCCCCGGGGCCCTTGGTTGGCTTGAGAAGCCCTCGAACGGTCTGTGGGGTCCCGTCGGCCTCAAGGGTCCCGGTCGGCCTAAGGAGGGTCTTTGGTTGCCCCCTTAGGCCAACCAGGCCGACAAACCTAGGGCTCCTCAGGACGACCTAGGGCTCTCTTAGGCCGGCCGAAGGTTCCTTTAGGCCGATTGGGAGCTCCTCAGGCCGACCGGGGACCCTCTTAGGCCTAGCAAGAGCCACCCACAGGCCAGCCAAGGCCGACCGAGGGCACCCCCGGGCCATCTGAGGGCTCCTTCAGGCCGACTGAGGGCCCCACAGGCCAACTAAGGGCCTCGCAAACCGATCGAAGACCCTTAGGCCGACCGAGCCCCCTCCCCATAGGCCGACCAGGGCCCCGCAGGCCGACTGAGGGCCCCTCAGGCCAACCAACCCAGGCCCCGCAGGACAGCCTACGACCCTCTTAGGCCGGCCGAAGGCCTCCTTAGCCTGGCTGGGCCAATCAGGCCGACCGGGCCCTCTTAAGCCTAGCAAGGGCTCCCTCAGGCCGACTGAGGGTCCCTTAGGCTAACCAAGAGCCATATGTCGACCGTGGGCCCCCCTTAACCCTCGCCCGGGTAGGGCAAAATCACTACGTGTTCGGGTAGGGGGGGGGGGGGGGGGGGGGGGGAGGGGGAGCGGGTGGTATGAACCCACCCCCTTAGCGTTTCGCCCCTAACTGAGATCTTCGATTCAAAGACGAGCGTGTTGCTTGTGACGAGAGAAATCCGCTGATACCCGATCTTAAGGTCTTAGATCATTAGGTGACCTCTCAGGTCAAGTCAATGACCCAAAAGTCATCACAATTGTAAATGCGTATACATTTAATTTTATCGAGCTAGAATCGTGCATGAGCATATCATAATGCTTAATGGGTGCAAATTCGTAATCGGCGTCACAAAATATCCTAAAAACTGCCAAATTCCAAAAAGGTCATGTCAGGTCATCTGAGGTCAGTGACCTCGGTTGACCTGTGGAAGTGCATGACCCCAGTGGAACATATAATTATGTAAAATGGATCCCAAATTTGAAATCAGCGTCACAAAATGTCCTAGAAACTGCCGAAAGCCCCAACAAATAATCTGAGGTCATCGGAGGTTAATGACCTCAGTTTACCTCTGAAAAGGTCAATCAAGGTCACAATCTCAGTGGAAACCACAACTGTCACCTGGAAACACCTGTGCATATGCTCCTGAACAACGAACACTCGGAAACTGCACAAGTTACAAGCATCGATACTGCGGGACGGCAGTTGCGCCTGACATGACCTTGAGAAACAGATTATAGGTCACGGGTCATGTGGGTTAGAAATAAAACAAATCAGAGTATGTGTCAAATCTTTCAAAAGTAGGGTACTGAAAGTTCTATCGCAATCGGTTAGAAACTACGCGAGCTAATCCATACAAAAACGAGGGGGGTGGCATCCACCCCCACCCCCTACCTGGGTGAGGGTTAAGCCTAACAAGGGCCCCCTTAGGACGACCGAGGGCACACCCAGGCCGACCGAGGGCCCCTAAGTCCGAACAAGGACTCTCTTAAGCCTGGTAAGCCGGGCCGTTTTGGGCCCTTCGGCCGCTCCGCTGCTTCCATATGGTCTGAGGGGCTGAGCGGCCCTCCGGGCCCCTCGGCCCAATGGGGGGGGGGGGGGAGGGCACGTGCCCCCACTGGCTGCGCCCCTGGCAATATCCCCCCGGTTAATGGTGTTCGGCTGAGACCCCGGCCAAGCGAGAGTTAACAAACTTCTCTTAGTGAAAGCAGCGTAGATTTTCTTTTGAAATAGGAAACGTGTCAATTTGTTTTTGCCGATTGCAGGCGATTTGGGAGGCTTGGCCACTTTGCCCTGATCTGATCAGATATATTTGCATCATATCCACGACAAGGCGGCTTTTCAATGTTGCACGTCATCTTAAACTAGTCGGATACCGTATACACAACACCATTCAAACACCCATTCGTTCATACACAATCATTCGCCAGCTGAGTTCCGCGACAGTAGCTCACGCTTAAAGGGATTATACGGGTTTCCGTCCTGCAAGGAAATGCACTCTTTTGCAGTTATATGAGCTTTAAACACGTTTAAGACATATACCAGGGACCTAAATTCTCATTTAGTCCATTATTTCAGCAATTATCAGCGTTATAACTTTGACGTTTTTCGAGACTTGTATCAGATAACCAGTACTTGATCGGCATTACTGTCCACCACTTTTTCATCTTAGAATCTGCACCAAATTCGATGGTGCAGTAATGTGCGCGGCTGAGACAAAATAGTGGTTACGAACTCAGAAGCAAGATGCCGCTATCAGTATATAGTATGTATATATGCCGCTATATCAAGACCACCTTGGCATACGTGATAATCTTACGCTCTTTGCCATCTGGATGACGATTGTAGAAGGAGCTACTAAATTCAAGACGTTCTAGGCCAGGCAAGAAATGCCATGCGTTTAATCGTTTTTCATCAATTTTAGAGCTTTTAATTATCTGCAATTCCTACACTAGATCACACAAAAAAATTAAATTCAATTCTTACGGGACTCTGTATTACTATATACTTTTCGTTCGGGTTTTGTGTTTTTTTTTGTGTTTTTTTTTCCTTAGCGTTGAGAATTTGGTGGTGGCGTATTATTTTTTTGGCATGAAAATTCATGAAAAATATCGAATTTTATGGGAAAAACTAGGTAACTGCTGGTGTCGTTGGACAAAACAAGTTTATTTTATCATATATTGCTTATTGTGACCGGAAATATGCCATAAGTGAGGTGTTTTCATTAACATAAAAGAGATGACTGGCCCTGCCTCAGCCAGTACTGCAGAAAGTACGCGGTGGCATCACCGCGCACTTTGAAATGTCCTTACGTGCAGAAGAGGTAATTTCCATAAAAATGTGACTACCGTGTGACTTATACCACCTTTATAAGTAAGTTTTACTATGTAACACAATTATTCTGGGAAAAACCCGTATAATCCCTTTAAAGGGATTATACGGGTTTTTCCCAGAATAATTGAGTTACATAGTAAAACGTACTTATAAAGGTGGTAGAAGTCCCTCGGTAGCCACATTTTTCTGGAAATGACCTCTTCTGCACGTAAGGACATTCCAAAGTGCGCGGTGATGCCACCGCGTATTTTCTGCAGGACCGGCTGAGGCAGAGCCAGTCATCTCTTTTATGCTAATAAAAACACCTGACGTATGGCATATTTCCGGTAAAATAAGCAATATTTGAAAGAAAATAAACTTGTTTTGTTCCAACGACAGCAGCAGTTACCTAGTTTTCCCATAAAATTCTATATTTTTCATGAATTTTCATGCCAAAAAATTAATACGCCACCACCAAATTCTCAACGCTAAAGGTCAGAGAAAGAAAACCACAAAAACACACAACCTCAACGAACAGTGTGTAGTAATACAAAGTCCCGTCAGTTTTGAATTGCATAATAATGTTGTGAACCAGTGTCGGACTTGCAGATAATTCAAAACTCGAAAATTGATCTTAAGATAAAAGTGCCGGTCAAGTACTCGTTATCTGATACTAGTCTCGAAAAACGCCCAAGTTTTAACGCTGATAATTTCTGAAATAATGGACTAAATGAGCATTGAGGTCCCTGTTATATGTCTTAAACGTGTTTATAGCTCATACAACTGCAAAAGAGTGCATTTACTTTCAGGACGGAAACCCGTATAATCCCTTTAAGAGTTGTGCGGAAGTGGCGATCGCTCACATGAAGTTTTGCCTTATTCAGCATTTTGACGCCGCGATAGCAAAGTCGACGCATGCCAGCTTCCGTCCTAATGCGAGGCAATGATAGGTGATTGACATGTCGGGTTGCGTGAGAGTGAACCTGGCTGGTGGGCCGTCCGATGGTACTGAACATGTCCTCTGGCTGACAGGCCATCCCCACGGAACGCATCATACACACTGCGTGGTACTCTACGAGCTGTTTGGCGTTCAACCAGCCAAGGTTTTGCACAACATCAGATACATGTTCATGACGTTTTTTCCCACTCACTACGCGCGCACCAAAGTTTATATGACTTTTTGGATGCGTTGAATCTGGGTGTTGTTACATGTTCCATACTGTTTGACTGGTCGAGCAAGGCTAGGATATAAATGTCTCCTCTGTCCATGGCCTGAAGGGCTTTATCTGTGATAATGCCGAGTGCTGTTTTTGTTGAGTGTTGTTTGCGGTATAGGCAGTAGCGAATCACGGACAGTACAAGAGCCTGAACTAGAGTCGACATAGTGTTGTTCGGAATGACATGACGCGCATGGTTTAATGCTATCAACATCCCGGTGCACCTATTGGTAACGGCACTTATATGTGGTTGGTAGCTAAGGTGTCCATCTAGCAGTATTCCTAGGTTTTGTACCACCTCGGACTCGTGAATTCGGGAACCAATGAATGACAAAGTCACCGTGGAAGCGTTTCTAAGCATGGCAGGTGTACCCAAAACAATCATCTGAGTTTTCTTCTCGTTAACCTTCATCCGATGGTGGCAGAAGCACTGGAACAGTGAGCTTAGGTTGTCCTCCATCTGCGCTACCAACCGTGGCATTTCACTTTTCTTGTCACTGATGATTATTTGAACGTCATCTGCGCACTGAACCAGTGTGACGTCATCGCTCACGTGAAGGCCGAGGTCGTTTGAGTAAAGTGAATATAGGGCGCAGCTCAGTGATCCACCTTGGTACACTCCGATTGTGTTGGATTTGAGAGCAGACCTGATTGCTGTACCATCTGCACCTCGAATCAGTACCTGTTGTGGATGATCGGTCAGGTAATTTCCGAACCACTCGTTGTCAATACCGTATGTGCTCAGCTTATCCAAAAGGTTCTTGTGTGGTACTACATCAAAACATTTTGACTGGTCGAGCAAGGCTAGGATAGAAATGTCTCCTCTGTCCATGGCCTGAAGGGCTTTATCTGTGATAATGCCGAGTGCTGTTTTTGTTGAGTGTTGTTTGCGGTATCCGTGCTGATGGCATGCTAATGAATGATTTGATTCTAGGTAATCGTTAAGCTGAGTCTGAACTAGTTTTTTCCACAAGCTTCATGCTCGCTGGTAAAATTGATATCGGTCGAGTATCAGCAGGTTGTTTTGGCGTTTTACCCTTCGGAATGGGTATAACTAGCGCTTGTTTCCAGGACACGGGGACAAGTCCACTATGGAGGCTGGAATTTACAATATCGAGTAACACGTCATCGACTCCGAAAAAGTACTTCTGGAGCATAACTATGCTTATTCCATCGTTGCCTACTGAAGTGGATGATTTCATGGACAGTAGTGTGGCGAGCAGCGTATCTAAATCAACAGGTCGAACCTTGAACGAGCTGGTGGTCACACGAGGCAATCTTGTGTTCACGGATTGGAGGAACGCTGCTTGATGTCGTAGGTCCGATGTTAACGTAATAATTGTTGAGCGCATCCGGGGTGATGTTGGGCGGCTGAGTTGTTTCCGTTGTCTTCCCGATGACCGGCTTCAGAGCTCGCCACAGGCTGGCACGGCCTTCCTTGTCTATCTCGCGCTGGTAGTAGACTCGCGAGTCTCTCCGTGTAGCTGCGCGGCACTGCCTGTTGACGTCACGGTAGGTAGCGCGGTCCCGCTGGGCGAGCGCGGCGCGGCGGCATTGCAGCAGCTGCCGTGTGTCAGCTGACAGAGGCGGTCCTGTGTACACGCGCTGGCGGGTGCGCCGAACTGGTGCAGCTCGGTCCAACGCTGCGAGGAATATGCGCTGAAATTCTCTCCACTTGAGCTCGGGCCCATTTGAAAACCAGACCGGTAACCAGTCCAAATAGCGCAGAGTCTGGCTAAAGGAGTTCGGGTCGACGTTACTGAGGGATCGCCGCATGAGGCAGGCACCGCCCGTGGGTACAGCCTTGCTACTGTGCCGCATGGCTACACGTGTGATATCGTGCGGGCTGCCATAGTGGCATCGTGTGACACCAGCACGACATATCAACTCGGGTCGGTTAACAGCAACAACGTCCAAGAGGATGCCAGCTGGCCTATACGTCGGATACACAGTATTGACGACATTCAATTGATATGAGGTAAACAGGGACAGGAGGGTGTTACCTCTAGCGCCGTCACTGCTTTTCAACAAACAATGGTTGAAATCTCCTGCAATAACGACTGTTGCGCGCGGGAGCGGGAAGTTAACTAGCATGTGGTGTAACTGACATTTGAAGTCATCGAGATCGACGGCGAGCTGGCTTACAGTATTTGCAGGAACACGGTAGACCGATGCTACGAGCAGAGATGGATGCCTGCCTGCTCGTACTAGAACCCACATGATCTCTAGATTATAGTTTTCAGTCCCGGTGATCGGCGTGGGCAGCACTTCACAGTTGAGACGGTCACGAACCAGCACCGCTACACCGCCGTGTCCCCTGGCGAGTCGTGACTCAGCAGGCCGGTCCCGACGGAGCAGTCTGTACCCTTGCACTGTCAGCAGACGGTCAGGTATTCTGGGCTCGAGCCAAGTCTCACTGATGACGAAAATGTCAAAGTCGTACACGGTGTGCAGATCGTGTCGTATGTCCGGTAGCTTGGGTTTGAGAGACTGGACATTGAGTTACCCAATCATCAGCTGGTCGGTCGACCCCGGCTGCCGCCACCTGACTCCGCCCCTGCGTCCTCGCGGCCTTGACCGCTTCCCACGGCGGGTGTGCCCGCGCGGGTGAGCCTCGCCCGAGGCAGAGGGGGAGAGCTGCTCCGGCGTGCCGCGGGGAGGCCGGCCGGCGGTCGCGGTGGTGACCCCGAGGGCTTGTGACGTCATGAGGTTCGGGAACGCTCCTCTGCCGGAATTCCCCATGTGGCGGCCGCCGAGGCACGCGCCACGGGTCCGGGGCGGCTGCAGCTGCACCGCAGAGCACGCGGACAACGGCCAGCACGACGAGGGATCGCAGGTCTCGATGCATGGTGCCTGCACTCGGTTTCTCTTACTCACTTTTCATTCAGTCACTATCGCAATCACTCACTCAGACTTGTACTTGGATGTCGATCTTTGAGGGAGCTCTTGGATCCGCCAGCGGCCAAAAACATTGGGGGGAGGGGGGGGGGGGGCGAGGGTAAACCATGGGGGAGGGTACCATTGGGGGGGGGGGGGGGGGGTAGGGAGGGGGCGAGGGCCAATCCAAAAGTACATAAATCGACACCTATGGGCGTAGCCAAATAATATTGTAACACTCAACTTTACTGATGAAATAAAATGCTTCGCTATTTGGCACATGTTACGTTTCATCGTCAATACTAGAGATGTACCTAGGGACCAGTGTTCGCCACGGGCCCACCAACCCCCAGCCCATCCCGGCCCAGGCCCATGAATACCAAGCCCAGGCCCGGACCAGGCACGGTCAAATTCATAACATTGCTCTCTCATTTATGGGGTTAGGTATGGCACCCTTTTGAGGGTTTGGCCCCTTGACATATTGATAAATACGCCACTGCTTGTGACTACCTTCGCGGAGCGAAATTCCCCCCCCCCCCCCCAACTCGAAACCTAGATCCGCCACTGGCCGCGGAACATAAGGCGGCTTTTGCCACCACTGGCAAAAATCCCTGACACCGCCACTGCTTCACAGACCAACTGATGGCCCCGCACACCGGCCGAGGGCCATTTCAGACCAACCGAGGGCCCTCTCAGGCTTAAGAAATACCGACCGATGACTCTCTGAAGCACTCACGCCTAGCATGGAACCTATCAGGCCTGACAATGGTTCTCTCGGACCGTGATGCAGGGCCCTCTCTTAGAAGGGCCTTTCAGGCATATCAATGGTTTTCTTGGTCAGCTAAGGGCCCTCTCAGGCCGGCCTCAGGGCTCAGGTCCTCTCAGAATGACCGAGGGCTCTCTTATACCTGCGTAAGGTCTTCTCCAGGCCTGAGAAGGTCCCTCTCAGATCGGTCTAGGACCGACCCCTCAGAGTTGTCGAGGTTTCCCGAGACCAAACGAGGACCCTCTCACGAAGGCCGATTTAGGGTCTGACAAGGACCTTCTCAGACTAGTCGAAGGTCCTCTCATATCGACCGATGTTTCTCTCCGAGAGACCGAGGTCCTTCTGACCGACTTAACGCCCTCTCAGGCCGCCATAGGATCCGCTCAGATCAGCCTGGAGCACCCTCAGACCGGCATAGACCCTTTATGTTTTACCTATGGACAGTGGCGTATTTATAAATCAGCCAAGGAGGGGGGGGGGGGGGCACATGATTTTGGAGCACAATTCATGTTTTGAGTCTAGGACCTAATAGGACCTTCTGGATCATGTTATTATAGGCCATTCTTGAAGACCCAGGTGAATTTGTGGCGCAGTGACCCCACGTGTTAAATCTATCGTCCGAATTTGTTTTTTCATCGGATTTTTATATATATGTAAATACGAGCGAGCGCAAAGCGCTCGCTCGTCCTTCCGTGGTATATGGGAAAAATATGAATATGAGTGGCCCGGCCCGACCCGGCCCGACCCGGCCCGGCCCGTGGCGACGCTTTTGAGAAGCTAATATCTCTGCAACCGCACGTCCGATTGACAAGGGGGTTTCTTTGCTGAGTAACCCCATTCACCCAAACCTGTTTCAGACCAGTGCCGACTCATGTGGGTGACTACTACTGCACGTGGCACGTGCCGCGTGAGGGGTGTTGACAAGTGTTTTCTCACAAAAACTCCGCAGCGGCTGGGCCGATTGCGTTCAAATTTGGTGTGTGGCTAGGGACCTCTCAGCCGCCACTTTCCCACAGGTCATAGGTGGGGTGCCTCTGCACGTGCGCACGTGCACACCCCTATTATATATCTCAGGAACGGCTGAGCCGATTGTGTACAAATTTGGTGTATGGTTAGGGACCTCTCAGCCGCCAATTTCCCACAAGTCAGGGGTGGGGTGCCTCTGAACGTGCGCACTGCGCACCTTTTTTTTTGTATCTCAGAAACTACTTGCCCTATCGAGTTGAAATTCATCATCATACATTTCCTTCGCGCTCGCTCGTTCATTGCCGACTACGGCGCCTTACTGGTTTATTATTATTGGCAATCAAGAGCTGAAGCGCAACTGCTAATTAAAAAAAGAAGTAAATGTACATACATACTGACGTGATGAATATGATGATTAAGCGACGTGATGAATATAATGAATAATACATCTGAAGTGGTTTTGACGATCAGTATTTCTAAGGACATGATCGCTTAGTAAATTTTCACAGGAATGACATATAATTATTTTTGCTGCCATTTTGACCCCGCGTATTTAATGAGAAGGAGCATTTTGTCCCCGACCTTATCCATTAGGATAGAACATTTTACCACCCCTGCGACAACTTACGGAAGCCCGGGGAGGACCAAAACTCAAAGGATCGCAATGAAGTGTGGCATACTTGTTATTGGCCTAGAGAAGAACTCCGTGTCAATTGGCAAGCTTGTACCGACGAAAAAGTTTTTTTTTGGACACCCTAGGGTGCAGAGCCGGTGGCAGCTGCGACGGTGGTGGCGGTGCGCGAGATTAATATGTCATAATCGTATTTTGCAAATTCATTTTTTTTTCAACAGGTGATCTGAGGTAAAAACAAAAATAACGTGATTTTATGTGGCCATTTGAAATTCGCATTTTTTCATTCCAGAATCAGCCCCTATATAGCTAGCTAGGGGCCTTGGATGGTATAAAAATTGGAGATAGTTTTTCTCTAAATATTTTATTTTGAGTGTATTTTGATTTTTTTGTGTAGTGTATTTGGAATGTATTTTTATTGTTCCGATTTTTTTTTGGGGGGGAGGGGGGGGGGGGGGGGGGGACATCCGACAGAGGCATTCTGAAGTCAATTATTTCCTTGTAAAGCCCATAGGCGTAATGTTAAAAGTACAAAAAATGGGGGACCCCGTCCCCCCTGTGGCGGAGCCCCTGCCATTGCCTGCCGTAGTTTTCAATTATGTTTAGGTCGCGTTGGAGGGATTCTTGCATTGAACATTATCTACGTTTCGCTGTAATATTCAAAGAGATATAGGTAGACAATGCTTATTTTGTTCAAGAACCATATAGATAATACGTATAAAACCGCTTGAATTATCAGTAAAAAAAACTTTGTCCTGGTTATCTTGAAATTTACACACAAATGGAGTCCGTGCCGAATAGACACATCAAATTCTGGAGTGTGACTTCGGCGCCAAGGGGGGGGGGGCATGGCCCCCATGGCCCCCCTTAAATACGCCACTGCCTATGGACCTCTCAGGCCTGTAAAGTACTCTCTCGAACTGGCAGAAGGGTCTCCTAGGTACGTTGTCGCCCTCTCAGACTGACTGAGGACTGAGGACCTCTCAGACTGACTCCCGGGCTGACCGAGGGAAGACTGCCCAATTTGCGCCTCATTTGGCTACATCGCTTATAACGCTAAGCCAATAAGGTGAAGAGCTGTTTTAACTATTCCAGCTTCTTATTTGACTCATTAGCTTCGAAAATTGACCCTCCAAACATTCCTGAAGTGAATTGTATATTTCATATTCAGATTTGAGTAAACCCTTGCAAAAGGCGCAATAAGGCAGTCATGCCTTAATTGCTTCATCCCTTTGCAATATTTGCGCCCTACTTTTGGTGGCGTGTGCGTCACGCATTCGTCACGCATGCATTGCAACGCCAAATGGCCGTAATCGGCAGTCCCTTTTCGTTCACCTGCCTGGCGTAGTTAGCCCACACGATGATCACGAGTGGCGCAAATGTGGCAAGGACCACATTTGTTTAAGCCCCTTAATATAACCGATTTTGTTTAAACCCCTTAACCCGCGCCGTGCTGGTGCTCGGCGCCACCTTCGCCGTGCGGGGGGGGGGGGAGGGGGTGTTTAGACGCCCCCTCGAACTCGGGCCCTATGGGACGTAGACAAAAACAGCAAATACCGTTCGAAAGCTTGTCAGAAATAATTTCTACACTAGTTTGGTCATTTTTTTAGCTAAGGTCAATACTCAATAGTGAGGTCACCAGAGGTCATCAAAGGTCACATTTTCCAGTTTTGGGACATTGCTCCAGAAACCATCAATTATCTCAGGAACTATGATAGCTAGAAAGAAACAAAAAAGCGATCGAAAGCTCTTGAAAAATTATATCGCAGTATTGTCCTCAAATCTTAACTCGGGTCAATAGTTTAAACTCCCGAGTCCAATGGTCATCAAAGGTCAAAATGGTTGTTTTGGAGAAAAAAACGTTTTTCGCCAATAACTTTTTGTCGGGTAAACATAGAGCAATAATTTTAGCACTATCGTGTTTGTTTCATCCAGGCGTTTCGAAATGTATTAATGGTGACCTAGTTAGGTCAACGTCACAATTTTACCTCAGTTCAAGGTCATTTGGTGACCATATATGTCATGTTGCATATCGGGCGATGCGTCTTGCCAAGACAAACACAGTGGTGCCAGTTTCACGTCTCTATCTTGAATATATCCAGAGTTATTGGCAAAACAGTGTTCGTGACCTCAAATGACCTCAGCTGACCTCGCAGGGGTCAATGGGCAAGTATTATACCTGGGTCATCCAACATGAGCTATACCAACATGATTGTTCTGATTGGCGGTTGTGCCGTGTCGTGGCCTGTGATTGGCCAGCAGCAGCCAGGCGGCGGAACTGTAACGGTGCCGGGTCGGCCGAGTGAGGCCGCCGCCACCGCTGCCGAACACCGTGTGTGACCTACCGACGGGAGACGCGGCACAGTGCGCAGCCGAGCCGGCCGGGTTGGACTGCTGTGGAGAGCTGTGCTGAGCTGAGCTGTGCTGAGCTGTGCTGAGCTGTGCTGTGCTGAGCTGTGCTGAGCTGTGCTGAGCTGTGCTGTGCTGGGTGGAGCTGAGGAGCTGACTGAGTACTGGGCTGAGCTGAGCAGTGCTGGTGCTGGACTTACTTAGTGCTGGGCGGAGCTTAGTGCTGGTTTGAGTGCATCTACCATGGATAAGCGGGTCGGACAGAAAATGGCAACGTTCTTTGGGATACGAAGGTACGTAGTGTTGTTTGAAGGACAAGGAAAGGGATATTGGCTTCGCAGCTTACATCCACTTGGTTAGGTTCAGGCTATGTCTGTGGCGTGAATGTGGTGAATGTCTGTGGCATGTGTAAAACAATTGTGGAACTTTATGAATAGTTTTGCCTGATAACAAACGAATTCGGTGGGTGCTCCTTCATGGTATGCCATGCAGTTGCCATGGCAACGTTAAACAAGACGTTCAACTATCAGTTTTGGTAGATGTAGACGTGGCAAAGAATTTCTTGAGCATTACTGACGAAGCGAGTAGTACCTGGTTTGTCAGTGCCATCACCTTCAGATTGAAACAGATTGAACGGTCCTGTGTTTTCCATTGATAACTTTAAGAACCTGACTCCGATAAGAGTTGAATTAATTACGTGTACCGGATTCATGCTAAGACCCTTAAAGTTAACCTGAACCACCATATCTGAGACATACTTCACAAAACATAGAACGATAATAACGCTCGTAAACATGGTATTGGTTATAAATGAGAAAACAAAATCGATCAACAGAACCAGACAAAAACCTGAAGTTGGCATTTTTGGAAGCTGTACTAGTGGTAAAGCACCCGTATACAGTAGGCAACGTGCGACACCACCGCCGCCTGCATCGTGTCTCCAATGATCGGGGATAGTTCGTTGACCCGGCGACACACAGCACGCTGACTGCATCGGCGAACGCAGTGAATATGTAGGTCAGTGCGCGGCGCAGTCTGCAGGACATTTGCATCTCAGAGGCCGGGTCCTCACATCGCCATACCACTGCGACGTACACATTACCATACCACGGTGACATACCAGCCACCGCTCACGGACCCGGCGTCAGTAGCATAGGTAGGGATCGCCGGGATCACCGGAATAATCAGTATCAGGACTTCCGTTATCCCTGGATCTGGATCTCCCTTATCGCGTTCATCCCCGCCGTGCGGCGCAACACGCACTGCCGAGTCGCGTGGCGCTGTGCCGAGTCGCGTGACGCACATTCCACTGGCGTAAGACCCTCCACCGGAATCCAAGGTAATCACTCAGCGAGTTGCGTGTCTCACAGCGACCGCGGGCTGTCACTAGCGACTCGCAGTCTCCCACGCGCCACCGCCGGGCCGCCGAGCGGGGCGGCGCGGCGCGGCGCGGCGCGGCGTCGGCCGCCGGCCCCGGTTACCGTTACGGCCGCGCACTGCAGTCTCCGGGCCGCCGCCGCCGCCCCGCCCCGCCCCGCCTCCCGCCGCCGCGCCTCGCGCCGCTGAATAGTCACGGAGTCTGCGGCGGCGGCGGCGGCGACTAATAGCGGCAATAATGACGGTACCGTGGCACCAGACGTGACGTCATCAGTGCTGCCACGTGCCGGAGTCGCAGCCGCTGTGGCCGCACTGTGATCGCTGTGCTGAGTGCTGAGTACGATACGGTTTTCGTTTTTGTATTGGGTTTAACGATGCGCCAACGGCATCTCCGTTGATACGGTGTCACCAGCTCAGCCCGCTGAAGGGGATAATGGGAGGTGAAATTGCAGCTTATCCAGGGAACCCGCCGGGAATCGAACCCGGGGTATGCCGTATGCATGAGATAACATGGTGATAGCCATCACACTAACGCTGAACTTCTTATTGGTGTTGATTGAAAGGAGCCAGAGATGACGTCACGAAAAGTGTGTGTGTGTGGGGGGAAGGGGGGGGACTTTTATCTCGTCTTGAAAGAAGCCCAATCCCACTAGGGAATATTTCTTTGCATATTTGGGCTCTTCTCGTCTTGGCGAACGTTTGGCTATCATTTTTGTTTTCTCGCCAAGCAAAACAATATTGTATCAAAACAATTTGCAGAAAAGTGTGTGTGTGTGGGGGGGGGGGGGGGGCATGGCCTTCCGGCCCCTGTTCCTACGCCTATGGAAGGAGCCATTACATCGTACGTTTTATTAAATCTGAAAAAGTTACTTTTTCTATTTAAAAAACATGTCAATATTTTTTGAAGATTTTATTTTAAAAAATAGCCCGCGCCGTGCCGGTGCTCGGAGCCACCTTCGCCGTGCCGGGGGAGGAGGAAGGGGGGGGGGGGGGTAGACACCCCCTCTAATTAGAAAACTAAAGGGGCTAGAAAGACGCAGAAAAATATGTTTGAAAGCTCTCGACAAGCATATTCGAAAGTATTAGTTTTTTCAAGTCAATATTGAGGTCACCAGAGGTCATCAAAGGTCAAATTTCCCAGTTTTAGGAAAGACGTGCCCCGACGAGACAAACACATCCGTGTTAGTTTCACTTCTCTATCGTCATTATGTTGAGAGTTATTGACATAAAACTGTTGGTGACCTCGGATGACCTTGGCTGACTCTTTAGGGGTCACTGAACAAAAATGGCAACTAGCTCATCAAGAATGGCCTATAATAACATGATCCAGAAGGAATTAGACTGATATCTTGCGCATCCTTGGAATAGGAAGCATTTTAATATTTTCCCGTTGACTTATAATGGGGAGGTCACGGAATTGACCCGACCTTAGGTCATTGATATATAAAATCCAAGATAAACGAATTGTATATATATGACCTGGTGAAATCCTGTGAATGTAAAACCGATCATCTAAAAGCTGTGACTGTTGTACGACCACAAGTTTTGTTTTTGGAGGTGGGGTCACGTGACCTGGTCTGGTGACCTGAACTGAGATGACCCGATGATTTTGTTTTTATATAATGTGGGCAATTGATGCCCGAACAGCTGTGCTAAAAACGGCGGCGCTGCGCGCCGCCGTTTATCCGCTATCCTCGAAAAACCTGAGGGGGTGTCTAAACACCGCCCCCCCCCCCCCGACACGGCGCGGGTTAAATATATATATATATATATATATATATATATATATATATATATATATATATATATATATATATATATATATATATATATATATATATATATATATATATATATCATATCGGTTGCTGCACGGTGACCAGCCCTGGAGTAAGTGTGACTGGACTGACTTTTTGTCATGACTGTGACACGTATTTCCTTCTCTAGTAGAAGACGCTGAGGTATTGACGTGACCTGATCCCGTTAGCATCTTGACACTCTTCTGGACTTTAGTCACTGGCCAAGTCACGTTTCTTGCTTCTCGTTCGAGATATTGAGGTCATAACTGTCTCAACTGTCAAGCTTGTTGTTTGGAGTTCGCCTCATGCTAGGAACTTGGCTTCATGACTGAGACGGTTCTGCTCCGGGATCAGCTAACTACGCCTGCTCTTCTCTTCGCCTGCCTGCTGCTGCTCGCCTGCCACGCCTGCTCTTTTCTTCCCTGACACGGACTGCTGGACGGCCGTACTCCGTGTCTATCACCTACATCGCATGTGTTTGCACAGTTCTTTCTCCGCAACGTTCGCCATTTTCCCGCTTCGGTGCCTACTTCTTCAGCTTGTCACAAAGAGCTCGCGACAATGTGTAAAGGAAAGCTTACTGGATTTTTAACTGCTAGTGAAATTCAACATTTCAATCACGTTAGGAATTTAATGTCATGGAATACAGGGACGGATCCTGGATTTTCATTGAGGGTGACTGCAGGCCGGGGGGGGGGGCGCTTTTTTTTTGTTGCACCTGAGGTGGCGCCGGCATCGCGTCGTCAGCGCAGTGAGTCTCGTTGAGCGGGGCGGGGAGGGGGGGGGGGGGTCCTCAGTACGAAAAAAGTATTTGACAAAGGAGAGGAGTTTTTAATTATCCCCTAACCCGCGCCCCGCTGCAACTGGGGTATTCAGCCGAACACGCCTCGCTGAAGGCTTCCCCCTAGTTATCTTTCGAACCAATAATCGCAGCGAGACGTGCAAGGCAGCATTCGAAAGCTCTTAAAAAGATGCATCTAAAAGTGACGCAAAATTTTCAAAATAAGGTCACGTGTCAGGTTACGGTTAGGTCAAATGTCAACATTGGGGTATTTGAGTTTTGGAGCCATACTCTCCATCTAAAGCCTTATATTGTGCCTATTATCGCACAAAGTGCTCTCAAAGGTATAATGCATATCCAGCATAAGCAAAAGTGAAATTGTAAGTAAAGGTCAAGATCAAGGTCAGGTCACAAAAGGTCACTATTGGCAAGAGTTCTACGAAAGCACTACACATGTTTTATAGATTAGTTTACACGTGGAATTCGATAAAAGCAGCCATTTTCACAACCTGACCCCATATAATGGCACTGAGGTCAAAGTCAGGTCACAAGGCAAAAATTGAAATCGATTAATCTAAATAAAAAAGACATGTTGCTAGACCTGTTTTGTCTCAGAAATATAGCACTTGTATTTATTTGTCTGTATCTAGTCACTAGAAGCCCAAAAACGTAACTAAAAAAAATGACGTCATGAGTTACCTAAACTTAGGAGGCCATAAGTCAGTCAAAAATAAATATAATGCTTTGAAATTTGGTGTGGGTATCATCCATACTTTGCGCTCTAATATATTTCTTCCTTTTTTTAATATCAACAATTGATTTTGGGATTCAACCTTTTTTTTTGGGGGGGGGGGGAGTAAAACCTCCAAATTACGCATTTCCGAGACAGCCATTTTGAAGAGAATGTCATTTCGTTTCTTTTAACGTTCTTTATTTGCATTGCATCGAAACTCGATGTTCCACGAATTTTCAAAGATTGATAGTTTTTCCACCAAAAATGGCAAGCCATGACGTCAATAAAACGTAATTATTTCCCAAAAAACTACATCGATTTCATTGAAATTTGGTAAGAAGATGTAGAATTAATTCAGCATATGGTACTAAAAGTTTTACATTTATATCTATCGTAGTGTTCAAGTTATTGAGAAAATCCGAGAGGGGCAGATTTTGCCCCCCCCCCCCCCAGCGGGGTGCGGGCTAGTTATTACTTCTTACAGCCAGCCAATGCAGGAACGCGCGGAGGGGGGGGGGGGCATACTTGTATTAAATGCCCCCCCCCCATATTTCTGTGGGAGGGGGGCATTTGCTACTAATGACCCCCTCCCTTCAGTTCAGTTCAGTTCGTTTATTTTGTTAACAAAAAGACATCAAATCAATCAGGACAATAATGGATTGGCGCAAAAGCAAAAGCTTAAATCATAGCGCCTCTCCAGATGAAACAAATGAAACAGAGATTTTACAAAAACTAAGGAACAGATCACGTAGGCCCCGCTACCAGCCCGCCGAGCGGCCATTCGAAAATCAGGTGTGTGTTGTGTGTTGTGTGTTTTTGTACCTACGGAGTTAAGTGCTGGTGGCTCGGGTGCCCCGAATCGCAGCCAGACTTGACGAGAGAAGTCACGTCGAGAAGGAGTGTTACGGAGTGTTTCAGGAAGAAGGTTCCACTGTCTAATCGTAGCAGGGATGTACGATTTCCGAAAGGAAGTTAACCGGATAGGGGGAAGTGAGAGAAGGTGTGCGTTACGTAACTGAAGTCCTGTAGCGTCCTGTCTTGTGTTTGGCAAGAGGTTAGTCAGGTATGAAGGAAGAGGCGGGTAGTTGTAATATAGTCGATGGAAAAAGAGAAGTCTGTGAATGAGTCGTCTCGTTGCTAGTCGTTCCCATCCTAGGTCGTTAAGTAGAGCGTTGGTGGGTGTGCGAAACAAGGTTCCAGTCACTAGTCGTGCACAGCGGTTCTGTATGGTCTGGAGTCGTATTGAGTCAGAGGCAGTCAGGTTACCGTCGTAGATTATGTCGCAATAGTCAAAGTGTGGTCTTATGTATATTAAATATATTTTTTTAAGTACTGATCTTGGTAGAAACCTTGCAACAGGATAAATAGGTCCTAAGATATAATTTATGGTTCGTATCAAGGAATTGATATGTTCGTGAAAATGCAGGTCAGTGGAAAGATGTAGTCCTAGATGCTTGTGGCAAGTCACGGGAAGTAGGGGTTGTCCATCGAAAGAGAGGTCAAAGTCTTGGTCATTACGCCTGTTTGTGAATGTTTGTTGTACTGTCTTGTCCGCGTTAAATGTAATAGCCCAGTCGGTGCCGTACTGTCTTATCATATCCAAGTCGTTTTGCAGTGAGGTCTGTGCTGTTGGCTGTCTTGTGGGTGGGATAAATATAGGGATGTGTCGTCAGCGTAGAAAAGTGCATCATTTTCAGTAATTTTAGATAAGTCATTAAGGTACATGAGGGCGAGCAAAGGTCCAAGGACCGAGCCTTGAGGGCAGCCAGCTATATTTTTTTTTAGATCCAGAAATGGCACTTCCTACACGAACAACCTGACTGCGATCTTTTAAATAAGCCTTCAACCATGCCAATAGGGAGCCAGATATGTTGTATTGAATTTCACATTTTGCAATCAATGCTTCGTGCCAAATTTTTTCAAAATATTTCGAAATGTCAAGGAAAATTGCGGTGAAATTTTTGTTTTCATTTAGCGCAGAGTACAGTTGATGGGTGAGATAAAGGAGCTGGATATGTGCACTATGTTGGGGACGATAGCCACTTTGTTTCTCAGTCAATAAATTGTTTTCAGATAGATGCCCATATATTTTGTTAAAGACTAATTTTTCAAGTATCTTAGATAAATTAGGAAGAAAACTTATTGGCCTGTAATTGGTTGGATCTGAGGTAGATCCTTTTTGTTTGAAAATTGGGGTTACACAAGCTATTTTCCAAGATAGGGGAAATTTACCTGATTGAAGTGATTTATTAAAGAGTTTGCATAAGGGGTTAGCAATTAACAACGCACACATTTTAAGTAATTTATTTGGAACTTTATCAGGGCCTGTTGATTTATTAGCGTCCAAGAAATTCCAAATTTTGAGAACCTCTTGCTCGGTTACTTGGGCCTCCGCCAAATGTGGGAAAGGTGTAGGAGGATAAAGTTGGGGTAAGGTCTTTGTCATGTGTGTTCAGTCGCGTTTGGTTAGCAAAATGTTCATTTAGAATAGTCGCTTTGTCATATTCTTCTGTGATTGGTGTTCCGTCTTGGCTGATTAGAGGTGGTATGGCATGCTTTCCTTACTTCCCAATAAGTCCTTTAAGTATGTTGTGATATGTTCGCGGATCTCGTTTATGCTCAAAAAGTCTCGTAACTTCTGATTGTATATGTAAGGTCTTCTAAGAAGTCGCTGGTTTGTCTCGGTTGTCAGATTTCTTTGTCCCCTCTGGATCCGCCAGTGGCCACTGGCCATGGTATGAGGTGCGGCAAGGTTGTCGTGGAAAAATTGCAGTGTCACACCAAAATATCTAATTATTGTAACACACCCAAACCAATTTGGCCGTGCTATGATTTGGGGAGCCCTTCATGGGTTTGAGGGCGCTCTTCATGGGTTTGGAGGCGCCCTTCTCCCCGGAATCGGGAGCGCCCTCCATGACCTTTGGGGCGCCCTCCATGGGTTTGAGGGCGCCCTCCATGGGATTATGGGCACCCTCTGGGGCATTCCACGACAAATCGACACAGGTGTAACACCCTACATCCTCAGATTTGGAAACTTCGTCCAGGGGTTAATTGGGGCCTAGAGCACGCCTGTACAAGTTTCAGCTCGCTCTGACCAACGGCTATAGAGATATAGTATGCGGCATTTTTACCAGGTCATTCAATGAGCGCCACCTAGCATAGTAGCTGCGGCGCCACTAAACCCAAATCATCATCATCATCATCAGGTCAGACAAAACAGTTTTTGCAACAATTTGGGCTGTTTAAATTTAACCCGCCCCGTGCCGGGGGGGGGGGGGGGGGTGTTTAGACCCTCAGGTTTTTCGAAGATAGCGGAAAAACGGGTGGCGCGCAGTGCCGCCGTTTTTGGCACAGCTGTTCGGGCATCAATTTCCCACATTATGTTAAACAAATCGGGTCATTTCAGGTCAGGTCACCAGACAAGGTCACGTGACTCCACCTCCAAAAAAAACTTGTGGTCGTACCACAGTCACAGTTTTTGGATGATTTGCACAATCTGACACCATATAAGGTCAAGATCAGGTCACATAAGGTCAAAATTTGAAATTTGAAATTAATTAATTAAAATAAAAAAGGCATGTGTAAAAAAGGCAGACCAGTTTTGTCTCAGAAACACAATGCTGTCATTTATTTGTTTGTACCTGGCCACTAAAAGCCAAAATACGCAATTAAAAAATATGACGTCATGATGTCATGATTTACTCATACTTAGGGAGCGATAAGTCAGTCAAAAATAAAGATATTGCTTTTATTTATTTTTGGGTATTATGTTTGTTAGAAGGTATCTGATTTTTCAACATATCTTCCGGCTTTTTGAAAATGTTTGAAAATGTAGATTTTGAGGGCATTGTTAAAAAATCGTTTTATTTTTATTTTTGGCAGTCAAAAACCAAACGTTTCAAAAATCCGAGATAGCCATCTTGTAGCCCTTGCCATTTTTTATCTTTCAGCGTTTTTATTACATTTTTCTTTAAATATGGCATTTGTACGGCCTGATAAAATTTAGCTGATTTTTGTGTCAAACTCGTGTGTAGTGTCCTTAAATTCGCTATATTTCTTGAGAAAAAAGAACGAGATTTCTTCATTTTCGCACAGAAGGACGTATAATTGATGTAGGAGAAGGTACCTGAAGTTTCACGTTGATAGCGCTATTAGTGTTTGAGCTATTGCGAAGTTCGTCAGGAGGGAGAAAAACACACCCAGCCAATGGCTGGTTAACCCGGCAGTCTCTGGGGAACTTTCCATAGCGCGACTTACTGCGGAGGGCATTGTTTTGGTCCCATCGCATCTCCGAATCTGTTGGACCGATTTCAAAATTCAAGCGACATTCGATAGCCCAGAAAATGTATCAAGAATGCTCATTATTTTTGACTTCGAGGTGACTGATGACGTCACAGGTCAGGTCAAAGAAGAAATGCTGGTCCATGTCATGACGGAAGGTCTCGATGACGACAATCCTTGCACAAAAGAACGCTACTAAACGCATCAGTAGTCAATGAATGGGTATGCTAGTTGTGGCTCACTTACGAGTACCCGTCAGGTCAAGGTCACCCGATGTTACGAGGTCAAACTGTCGATTACGGTCATTAGGCGTTGCGATCATGTTTATGAGCTTATTTGTTAGAATCGAAAAAATGACTTAACAACCTCGCTTATTTCATGAAGATAAGCTGCGAGGTACAAATGAATGGCCTTGTAACTGAGCGATAATAGCTATGCGGCAGATTTCTGTCTTTGAACGGCCATAAGTTATTTATGTATTACTGTGTTTGTAAGCGTGTTAATTAAGCTCATCTCATCGAGTCATATTTTGTTAAAGTTCCCTAACATTTTTGGAATATGTTGAAGATCATGATTTTGGTTTTAGTTTTGTTTTAGAATGTGTTAAAAAGAAAGAAAAAAAGAGGCTGTTCGTTATTCGATGTCCTAGTTAGTCGTTATTCGATGTCCTAGTTAGTTAGTTGTGAGTTAGTAGGCACATAACAATTAACTGGATCATAAAAATCGACTGACAGCTGTTTTCGTGATCTACTATTTTGAAGAAAAACCGCTCAACATGATATCACGCCGACGTCAATTTTACCTCCCTCGTTTCTTCGAACCAATAACCGCAGCCAGTCGCGCAAGACATCGATCAAAATCTCTCAATGAGACACATCTAATGCATACCCAAAATTCTTAAATAAGGTCACATGTCAGGTCATGGCCAGGACAAAGGTCAAATTCGAGGTATTTGAGTTGATTGTCATACTTTCCATTAAAGTCTTATATTGCGACTATTACCGCACAAAGTGCTCTCAAAGTATAATGCATCTCCTGCATAAGCGAAAATTAAATTGTAAGCAAAAGTCAAGGTCATGTCAGGTCACAAAAAGTCACTATTGGCAAGAGGTCTACGAACGTCATGATCGTCAATGTTTTATGGGATATTTTACACGCATAATTTGACAGTAATAACCATTTTCACAACCTAACCCCATATCATGGCCCTGGCATGTTTCAAGGCATGTTTCTAGACCAGTTTTGTCTTATAAATTTATTAATGACATTTATTTGTCAGTTTATAGTCAGTAAAAGCACACAAAAGCAAGTTAAACAAATGACGTCATGAGTTACTCATACTTAGGCACCCATAAGTCAGTCAAAAATAAAGATATTGCTTTGAAATTTTGCATTGGTATCGTTCATTCGTAGTTCTCTAATATATATGCCATTTTTTATATATTTATTTTTATTTTGGAGGTCAAAAAGAAATGAAGATTCGAGATAGCCATTTTGAAGACAATGGGGCCGTTCCCGTGACTCCTCCAAAAAAAGATGAGATTAGTTTAGAAAAGATTGAAGGAGCACTGATTTGCGTTGCCGCGGCCCGCGGGAACAATTAGAACGCGCAGTAGAAGGTTGAAGGAGCGCTGATTTGCGTTGCCGCGGCCCGCGGGAACAATTTCGAATGCGGTATCAGCTGTTTACAAACATTTCAAGTAGACAGTGCCATGGATGAGAGGTATCTCTCATCCATGAAAGTGCTGATGCATTGAAGACGAACACGGCGACCAGACCCACAACAAATGAGATACCCAATTTTGAATTTTGATACCCAATTTGTAAGTATCCATGTGGAAAACGAAATAAGATTGGATTTATTCGCACCACTTCAACTTACACTCATTCCTCTCTCTTTCTCTTATGTGTAACCACAAATCAGGCGTCCGAATTACATATGAATGAACCGCGCCACTAATGTCTACCATATCCTCCGCCAGCCTCCTCCTCCAGCCACCTTTCATTTCGGAGGAGTTTTGAGGAGGTTTGAGGCGAGCTTGGAGGAGCTTGGAGGAGTTTGGATGAGCCACGGGAACGCTCAGATTGGTTTGGAGGAACTTAGAGGAGGTTAGCGGAGGTTAGATGAGCCACTGGAACAGTCCCAATGTCATTTCCTTTCTTTTGAAGTTTTGCATTTGCAATTTGCATTACAACTCGATTTTCTACGATTTTTCCAACATCTATCGTTTTTCTCCCAAAAATGGCATGACTTGACGTCATTAAAACGTCATTATCTCCCAAAAGCTACACCAATTTCAATGAAATTGGGCGTGAAGTCGTATAATTGATGCAGCATAAGGTACTGTAAGTTTCAGGTGATATCTGTTATAGTTTTCAAGTTATTGAGAAAATCCGGGGGGGGGGGGGGGGGGGTTAACCTCCCCCCCCGCTCCCCCTACAGCGGGACGCGGGTTAAGTCGACTCAAAGAGATATTGCAAGATGACTCGAGTAAGAGTTCAGTTGGTTAGTTTACACATGAGTCGACGGTGAGTCGACCCATTCTGAAATGATTCGAAATAAGTATTTAAACTTGTGACTTCACCTGTCGTTGGGTGTGACTAAGCCGTTGGTGATAAGGCAATAAACTAAAACAAATTAAACTAAACCGACACACAAATGACTCGATCGACATTTCTGCGACATTTAAAGGGATTATGTAGCTAAAACATAAACTGTGTTGTAATTAAATGCGAATCGACATTTTAAATTGCAGTGAATAATTCCTGCATCTTCATGGTGTAGCGAAAAAGAGAAGTGAAGTATACGAATGACAGTAGGATCACGTTACAAAAAAGAGTACAGGCAGTAGGCACCATTGTATATTGCATAGATGATATAAGAGTACATCCATCAGGCATACGTATAGGCAAAAAAGGTAATAATTTCGTGGCATGATTTCTGCCCTTTATTGCTGACCCGGCTGAAGATGCATGCAGTATTGACTTGGAACAATATTCATTTTTCTTTATTCATGTGTTGACAAGAATGTGAGGTAAATTTTGACTTGTGAGGTAAATTGCATCACATGGCCAAATATGTGTTGATCACTGAGACGGTTAGTCTATTTATTTTTCGAATGCGTCAACTATGACTGATGAATCACTTCATACTTATCATATGGGTATGTATTTATTATATGCGTGCAATACGCTTGAATAAAAGTGAACAACTGCATTTTTGTGAGTCAAATGTGCGTCACATATTAAATGATGTGCGACAGAGTTGAGTCAGATTCGACAGTGATGAATTGGACCACCGATCGGGATAGAGCAGGGACAAACTCTGACAACACTGTCAGAGTCAGAATGGAGTCGACTCAGTAAGATTCCAGAGTCGGAGTCGAGTCAGAATTAAAGGACTAAGTTGAATTCAGCTAAGAAAACCTGAGTCGAGCACAACCGTCTCCTCCATACTACCTCCCCCAGAGGAGCCTACATGGTACGTACCCGTGCGGTCGCATCCCAAGGCCGTTTGTCGTATTTGGCACACTTTCCGAGTCTTGCAGCTGGTCACCGCTACCGACAGCCTTTGTCGCCAGCCTCACCACTCAGAACCTTCATATGCGACACACTGCTCCCCGACCAGACGGCACTAACACACACAAAGCACGTGCAGGCCGCGACCCCTCTGCCCGCCAGCGCACCGCCGCCACCACCACCGGCACCCGGGTATGAATGAACCGCTGCAGCCAGGTAAACCGGATCCGAATACATTACGGCTTAAGCGGTACGCGAACAGGACACGGGGCCGGACCCTGAACTTGGCTGCGATCACGGTCGGTGACGTGAGGACAAATGGCCTCAGCTCAGCGGGCCGGCGGCGCGAGGACCGTGCAGCGAGACAGCAGGACAAAGAACACGGCAGATAGGGATGACAGGAAAGAAACCCAGACACGGCAGATAGGAAAGACAGGAAAGAAACCCAGACACGGCAGATAGGGATGACAGGAAAGAAACCCAGACACGGCAGATAGGGAAGACAGGAAAGAAACCCAGACACGGCAGATTGGGAAGACAGCAAAGAAGCCCAGCCACGGCATGGATAGGGAAGACAGGAAAGAAACCCAGACACGGCAGATAGGGAAGACAGCAAAGAAGCCCAGACACGGCATGGATAGGGAAGACAGGAAAGAAACCCAGACACGGCAGATAGGGAAGACAGGAAAGAAACCCAGACACGGCAGATAGGGAAGACAGGAAAGAAACCCAGACACGGCAGATAGAGAAGACAGGGAAGAAACCCAGACACGACAGATAGGGAAGACAGGAAAGAAACCCAGACACGGTAGACAAGGGAGGCATAGCATACACATTAGATAAGGAAGAAACGACAGGCACAGCTGACACAGCAGACACAGCAGACCAGGCACGTAGCCAGGATTTCGCCCAGGGGGGGGGGGGGGGCGCCTCGAAAGGGCCCCTTCCCGAGCGTTGAAAGGGCCCCTTCCCAAGCGTTGAAAGGCCCCCCAAAAACAAACGCATGAAAAGGCACGTTGCAAGGCTGGAAAATGCAGTATGGCAGGTATGGCATGGGCCATACCAACGTTTAGGAGCTGGAGTTAGCAAACTGCCACATCAACTTTTGAACCAGCGACACGAATTTGGAATCAGCTATACCAACTTGGAATACTTTTTTAAGCTCAAGACCTGTAACTCTTAAAAAAATTGCGCCGCGGAGCGGCGCGAAAATTTTAAGTATTATGCCCTGGGTTGCTTTCTCATCAATGCGTCGCATTGCGTATGCTGCGAACCTCTAAAATTGCTATATTGTACGTTTAAAAGTGCGGGGAAAACGTGCTAAAGTGAACTATTTTGCCCAATTATATAGGAAAGTAGCAACATAACACATAAATGCGCCGAGAAACTGACCGATTTTTTTGCTAACCCGCATATAATTGAATTTGTAGTTAAATTGCGCCGCGGAGCGTCGCGAATTTTTTAGTTTGATTCCCTGTACAACTGTATTCTTACTGTTGAAAGGCCCAAGGTCCGTTCAGATCGTCTAGGGGCCCCTCTGACCTTTTCTACGCCCTTCCGACCTGTTCAGGGACTCATCTGGGATCCGCGAAGCGAAAAGACATGATGACACGCGAAAGCTCCGCTTTTAATATTTTATTGTGGAGTAAGTCCTCTTTGTATTTAATCTTCATCTGCGATCTCTACGTGCTTTGACCCTTCCGGTCTCACCAGACTCCTCTGACCTTCCAAGGAGCCCCTCTTGTGTGTCAAGGGGCCCATTCGGCCTGTTCAGAGGTCCTTCCGACCTGGCCCGGGACTGCACTGGCTGCTTTGTCGCCCTGCCGACATGCTCAGGGGCAGAGGCGGCGGATTGAGGGCGCAGGGTACCCAAAATCCCCCCCTCAAATGAAAATCCTGGGGAGGGGAAGGGTCATGTTGCCCCAGATTGAGCAGGCTAAAATCTGGGGGGGGGGGGGGGGGGGGGCAAAACTACCCTTTGCCCCCAGGATTTTCGACAGGGGGGAATTTTGGGTACCCTGCCCCCGCAATCCGCTGCCCCTGCTCAGGGGCCTCTCCGGCCTGCCCAGGGGCCCCTCCAGTCTGGCTAGGAACTCATCCGGCATGTTCAAGGGGCCTTCCGACCGGCCCAGGGACCCTTTCGGTCTAGCCAGGGGCCCCTCTGACTTGCCCAGGAGCCCCTCCGATCGGCCCAGCAACTCTTCTGGTCGGTCTGCGCTGGCTGCTTTGTCGCCCTTGCCGACATGCTCAAGGGGCCCTCCGACCTGCCCTGGAGCCCCTCCGTGCTGGCCAGGGCCACTTCGGCATGTTCAGGGTCCCTTCTTACCCGCACAAGGGTCCTTTCGGTCTGATCAGGGGCCCCTCCGATCTGCGCAGGGGCCCTTTTAACTTTCCAGGGGCCCTCTGGTCTCTCCATGGGCCCTTTAACCTTATAAGGGGCCCTTCCGACCTAGCAAGGGACAGCGCTGGCTGCTTTGTCGCCTTGCGACATGCTCCGAGGGCCCTCCGACCTGCCCTGGGGCCCCTCCGTGCGGGCTAGGGGCTCATTCGGCATGTTCAGGGGCCCTTCTGACCCACCTAGGGGCCCTTTCGGTCTGGTCAGGGCCCCTCTGACCTGCACATGGACCCTCTTAACTTCTCATGGGCCCTCTGGTCTGTCCAGGGGCCCTCCAACCTGCTCAGGGGCCCTTATGACCTGGCAAAGGACTGCGCTGGCCGCTTTGTCGCCCTGTCGACATGCCCAGGGGCCTCTCAACCTGCCCAGGGGCCCCTCTGTGCTGGCTAGGGGCCCATTCGACGTGCTCAGGGGGCCCATTCGACGTGCTCAGGGGCCCTCTGACCCGCTCAGGGGCCCTTTCGGTCTTGCCAGGGGCCCCTCTGACATGCACTGGGCTCTTTTGAACGTACAAGGGGCCCTCTGGTCTTTCAGAGGGCTCTGGTGGCCCTAAAGGGCCTCTGAAGTCCGATAAACTCTCTAAAGACCACGCTTCGTGTAGTAAAGAGCCTATGATACCGCGCTTCGCGCGGTCTCGACGGCCCTTTTCGGCGCGCTGCGCGCGCCGAAAAGGGCCCTCCTGGCCTCTAGGGGGGGGGGGGGGGCGCCCCCGCCGCCCTCCCCTTGGCTACGTGCCTGCAGCAGACACAGCAGACACAGCAGACACAGCAGACACAGCAGACACAGCAGACACAGCAGACACAGCAGACATGGCAGACATGGCAGAGATGACAGACACCGTAGGCACAGCTGACGCAGCAGCAGGGGCGGCGGAAGAGGGGGGAGGGGCAGGGGGAGCAGCTGCCCCCCCCCCCCCCACTCAAGACGGTGGGGTGGCAATCATATCATTCTCCCCATCGATTTGTAAAAGGGACCTCCAAGAAGTTAGTTCGATTTTCCTTTTTTTGCCGACAAAATGACCGATGGTCCCGAAGTGCACACCAGCCAGCCTGAGGGGCCCTCTAAGGCCGACAAAAGGCCCTCAGTCGGCCTGAGGGGCCCTCTAAGGTCGACAGAAGTCCCTCAGTCGGCATGAGGGGCCCTCTAAGGCCGACAGAAGTCCCTCAGTCGGCCTGAGGGGCCCTCTAAGGTCTGAGGGGCCCTTTAAGGCCGACAGAAGGCCCTCAGTCGGCCTTAGAGGGCCCCTCAGGCCGACATAAGGCCCTCAATCGACCTTACGGGGGGGGGGGTGGCCTCGGTAGGCCTGAGGGGCCCTCTACGGCCGGCATAAGGTCCTCAGTCGGCCTTAGGGGGCCCTCTAAGGCCTGAGGGGCCCTCTAAGGCCGACAGAAGTCCCTCCGTCGGCCTTAGGGGGCCCTCGGCAGGCCTGAGGGGCCCTCTAAGGCCGACAGAAGGCCCTCAGTCGACCTTCGGGGTCCTCGGTAGACCTGAGGGGCCCTCGGAAGGCCTGAGACTTCAACATCTCTCCGACATCTTTTGCGACCATTTAAAGGGAGTGTGCCTACTCATATCGCTTATTTGGGGTTATTGACACTGGCTTATAGAACATAATTTTCGGAATCGAACCATGCCTTTCATTTTTCCAGATTCACACTAGTTGCAGAGATAATCCAAAGACTCCAGGGACCGTCTCATCCGCCCATGTAGCTCAGTTGAGAGAGCGCTGGGCTTTTGACCTCACCCGGTGTGGCAGCCCGGGTTCGAGTCGCTTCGGCGCTCGCTATTTGACCCTGGCTGGGATGGCCTGCGGCCGGTGTATCGGTAGCAATACATATCAGGTGACGTCAGCGGGCGGGGCGGACCGTTTCCAGGTAGATCGGACACGTAAGACTTTGGTCTCTAAATTGCGCCGGCTACCAGGAATTGCGCGATGTGATGGTGGGGTCAGGGCCTGCACAACAAGCTCTGCTTAGCGCTGGTCCTGGCCTCGGAAATACATCCGTTCAGAAGGTTCGGACCATTTTTTTTACTGGCTAGGAGCAAACAATTATCGGTAGACTCCAGGGGGCTTCCGCTACCAGAAGCACTGCAACTATCGATTAAGCTGCTAGCATATCGTTAGCGCCGGCCAATAGCAATTCGACAAAACAGCTCGTGCGCGCTGATAGCATCAGCCGAACAATAGCATCAGTCTGTCCCCCTGCAAAGAGACGCTTGATGGCCATTTGTTGAGGAATATACCAATTTAGAGCTACGAAACTTGCACATAATAACGTTAACAGTGGCAAGAACATGCTGTGCAAAGCTTGTCTCTCTATCTTGTATGATGTGACCTTAATTGTATTGTCTTATGTGCGCCGTTTTACATAACATCACTATATTGTTTGTTTGTTTTGTTTGATTGTTTTTATAGATATCGAGAAGAAAAAAAATCAGTGAAAATTCAACTGAAGGGGCCCCAGATGTGAATTTCATCGTGTCCAACAATCAAACAAATAGCTACTTAGTACTTACCGCATGAACAATATTTTTGACATTCCAAAACAGTAGGCACACTACCTTTAACACGCGCAGTGGAGGGGGAGGGCACTTTTGTGCCCCCTCCCCCACATGTTTTCGTGAATAGCTCAAAAATGAAGCAGAGCAGGTAAGTGTTGTTTGCGCGACATTAACACCAACTCAATAGCGGATCGTTTGACGCAAAACAAAATAAAATCGGTCGGTACATTTTTGAGTTATATGGATTTTCAATCCAAGATGGCGGCCAGAATTGAGGTTGGCAAAGCGATATCTTCGGAACCAACAGTCGGATCGGGATGATTCAAACGCCATTCGGTAGACAATGTGAATGTACATCCCGGGAAACAATTTTGGACACATTTCTGGTAACCTGTGATGTCACAGAGGTCAAATTCTAAAAATTGTGACATTTGGCCAGATTTGACCTTGTGACCTCGTTTGACCTTGAGGATATTGACCGAAGGTCGATCAATTTGTGAAAATGTAGATCATCATAGCACCTACCTACTCTGTAAGTTTGATCGTTCTTGCTCTCATACTTTCGGAGATCTTAGGGGGAGGCACTAAAGTGCCCCCCCCCCCCCCTCCACTGCGTGTTAGTGCATACCCCTCTCCACTGCGCGTGTTAAGAGGTCCTGCAAAATACAGTGGCCTAAATCCGAGGAGATACCATTTTGCGTTTTTTTTTTTTGGGGGGGGGAGGGGGTCTTTGGCCGAGGGTGCCCCCTGTGTTTCTTTTCCCCCATCTGCAAATACCTTCCGCCGCCACTGGCAGCAGCCACTGCAGACATGAAAAACACTTCAGACAAGATACACCAATTTGTGACAGACGGGGGAGGAGAGGGGTCTGAAGATACACCGGTCTGTGACAGGGGGAGGGGAGAGGTCTGAAGATACACCGGTCTGTGACAGGGGGAGGAGAGGGGTCTGAAGATACACCGGTCTGTGACAGGGGGAGGGGAGAGGTCTGAAGATACACCGGTCTGTGACAGGGGGAGGGGAGGGGTCTGAAGATACACCGGTCTGTGACAGGGGGAGGGGAGGGGTCTGAAGATACACCGGTCTGTGACAGGGGGAGGGGAGAGGTCTGAAGATACACCGGTCTGTGACAGGGGGAGGGGAGGGGTCTGACGACACACCAATTTGTGACAGACGGGGGAGGAGAGGGGTCTGAAGATACACCGGTCTGTGACAGGGGGAGGGGAGAGGTCTGAAGATACACCGGTCTGTGACAGGGGGAGGGGTCTGAAGATACACCGGTCTGTGACAGGGGGAGGGGAGGGGAGAGGTCTGAAGATACCCCGGTCTGTGACAGGGGGAGGGGAGGGGTCTGAAGATACACCGGTCTGTGACAGGGGGAGGGGAGGGGAGAGGTCTGAAGATACACCGGTCTGTGACAGACGGGGGAGGGGAGAGGTCTGAAGATACACCGGTCTGTGAAAGGGGAGGAGAGGGGAGAGGTCTGAAGATACACCGGTCTGTGACAGGGGGAGGGGAGAGGTCTGAAGATACACCGGTCTGTGACAGGGGGAGGGGAGGGGTCTGAAGATACACCGGCCTGTGACAGGGGGAGGGGAGAGGTCTGAAGATACACCGGTCTGTGACAGGGGGAGGGGAGGGGAGAGGTCTGAAGATACACCGGTCTGTGACAGGGGGAGGAGAGAGGTCTGAAGATACCCCGATCTGTGACAGGGGGAGGGGAGGGGTCTGAAGATACACCGGTCTGTGACAGGGGGAGGGGAGAGGTCTGAAGATACACCGGTCTGTGACAGAGGGGGGAGGGGAGAGGTCTGAAGATACACCGGTCTGTGGCAGGGGGAGGGGAGGGGTCTGAAGATACACCGGTCTGTGACAGGGGGAGGGGAGAGGTCTGAAGATACACCGGTCTGTGACAGACGGGGGAGGGGAGAGGTCTGAAGATACACCGGTCTGTGACAGACGGGGGAGGGGAGGGGAGGGGTCTGAAGATGCCCCGGTCGGCGCCCCGGCTGTGTCCGGGATCCGGGACGGAGCGGTGTATCTTCGGAGCGGTCCGGTCCATCGTCTGCGCCGTGACCGCTGAGCGGCCAGGCGTGCGGCGATGGACCGACTCGGCAGACGGCAGGCTCGGCGATTGTGTGACGTCACGACAGGCTCGGCGATGCCTCCAGCAATGCATCAGTAACCAGAAGGGCCACCGACAAGCCGGCCAGAGTTTGCCGAGGCCGGCCGCGGCTCCGGCCAACAGGTGCCTCGACAAGCCGGCCAGAGTTTGCCGAGGCCGGCCGCGGCTCCGGCCAACAGGTGCCTCGCTGCAGTGGTTGAAGGATATATTGCCTGAACTATCACCGGGCTGAGGTGCTGGGGACAGAATCAGATGCAGAGAGTCAGTCGGTATTGGCTGGAGCAGCTAGGGTGCTGTAGGTGGAAGAACGAAACGAGATAAGACGTCCTAGGCATAATCATGGGACACCTGGCACACACACATGTAGCCTTTATGCACTAATCACGCAACAATGATCACATTTTCAGTCAGTTACGCAAACAATTCATATGGTGGAGTGTCATTGTAACTAACTGAAAAATGCATTGCTGGCATTGTTATATTATGAGGTATTCATTGTAAAGCTTGCATAGCGCCTCTGATCGCCTGCAAGGATGGTTCGTGACCGAAGGTTTGGTCCTAAGTGCCATAAATCAGTTTATTTGGATGTGTTTGCCGACTTCAGCGGCTTATGGATGGCTCATTAGTCATTGTCATCTGATCTGTGATCCGTCATCTGGGATCCGTCATCCGTCATCTGTCATCTGCCATCTGTCATCCGTCACCTACCACCACTCAATCTCAATGAACGCTGTGCCAGCGTGTATTCCAAGTGTGGCCATGGTAATGACTCCTTTTTCGTTGGCAGAGCCATTAACACACTAGTTTTCCGTTTGGCCCCCATCATCTTTTAAGTTGTAGCTTTCTAATATCAAAAAGGATTTGTGTGTTTATAGGAATACCAATACGACATTTTTCCCCACAAACATCTCTGGAAAAGCACCGGCCATGAGTGTAACTGGTTGCCGTTCTCGTTGTTGCAGGTCGACTGATGTGGCCTCTGCCGTACTAATCTGCGTCACATGTCTTCTCTTCGTCTACTCATCCAACTTGAGGACCTCCATCGACGAGATCACTGTCTCAGCTCCCTCCAATCCAGGTACGAGCTCACTGTCTCAGCTCTCTCCAATCCGGGTACGAGATCACTGTCTCAGCTCCCTCCAATCCGGGTACGAGCTCACTGTCTTAGCTCCTTCCAATCCGGGTACGAGATCACTGTCTCAGCTCCCTCAAATCCGGGTACGAGATCACTGTCTCAGCTCCCTCCAATCCGGGTACGAGCTCACTGTCTCAGCTCTCTCCAATCCGGGTACGATATCACTGTCTCAGCTCCCTCCAATCCGGGTACGAGATCACTGTCTCAGCTCCCTTCAATCCGGGTACGAGATCACTGTCTCAGCTCCCTCCAATCCGGGTACGAGATCACTGTCGCAGCTCCCTCCAATCCGGGTACGAGATCACTGTGTCAGCTCCCTCCAATCCGGATACAGTATCACTGTCTCAGCTCCCTTCAATCCGGGTACGAGATCACTGTCTCAGCTCCCTCCAATCCGGGTACGAGATCACTGTCTGAGCTCACTCCAATCCAGGTACGAGATCACTGGCTCAGCTCCCTCCAATCCGGGTACGAGATCACTGTCTCAGTTCCCTCCAATCCGGATACGAGCTCACTGTCTCAGCTCCCTCCAATCCGGGTACGAGATCACTGTCTCAGCTCCCTCCAATCCGGGTACGAGATCACTGTCTCAGCTCCCTCCAATCCGGGTACGAGATCACTGTCTCAGCTCCCTCCAATCCGGGTACGAGATCACTGTCTCAGCTCCATTCAATCCGGGTACGAGATCACTGTCTAAGCTCCCTCCAATCCGGGTACGAGATCACTGTCTCAGCTTCCTCAAATCCGGGTACGAGATCACTGTCTCAACTCTCTCCAATCCGGGTACGAGATCACTGTCTCAGCTCCCTCCAATCCGGGTACGAGATCACTGTGTCAGCTCCCTCCAATCCGGGTACAGTATCACTGTCTCAGCTCCCTTCAATCTGGGTACGAGATCACTATCTCAGCTCCCTCCAATCCGGGTACGAGATCACTGTCTCAGCTCCCTCCAATCCGGGTACGAGATCACTGTCTCAGCTCCCTCCAATCCGGGTACGAGATCACTGTCTCAGTTCCCTCCAATCCGGGTACGAGATCACTGTCTCAGCTCGCTCCAATCCGGGTACGACATCACTGTCTCAGCTCCCTCCAATCCGGGTACGAGATCACTGTCTCAGCTCCCTCCAATCCGGGTACGAGATCACTGTGTCAGCTCCCTCCAATCCTGGTACAGCATCACTGTCTCAGCTCCCTTCAATCCGGGTACGAGATCACTGTCTCAGCTCCCTCCAATCCGGATATGAGATCACTGTCTCAGCTCACTCCAATCCGGGACAAGATCACTGTCTCAGCTCCCTCCAATCCGGGTACGAGATCACTGTCTCAGCTTCCTCCAATCCGGGTACGAGATCACTGTCTCAACTCCCTCCAATCCGGGTACGAGATCACTGTGTCAGCTCCCTCCAATCCGGGTACAGTATCACTGTCTCAGCTCCCTTCAATCCGGGTACGAGATCACTGTCTCAGCTCCCTCCAATCCGGGTACGAGATCACTGTCTCAGCTCACTCCAATCCGGGTACAAGATCACTGTCTCAGCTCCCTCCAATCCGGGTACGAGATCACTGTCTCAGCTCCCTCCAATCCGGGTACGAGATCACTGTCTCATCTCCCTCCAATCCGGGTACGAGATCACTGTCTCAGCTCCCTCCAATCCGGGTACGAGATCATTGTCTCAGCTCCTTCCAATCCGGGTACGTATTGGAGGAGATTAGCGGCGTCGGAGCTGCCCGTGGTCCGCGGTCTTAACGTCGTTTAAGCTTAGTGTAGCCTTTACGGCTCATTGAGCTTAGTGCATTGTCACTCATTCAGGCGTTGTCATCAGTACAGCTTAATACCACATGAGCTTGGTTTTACCCACAAATATCTACCAAAATGCTTAAGTACTTGCGCCAGAATGGCGTCGCTTGGATGAACATGTTTCTAAAGCCCAACTCGGAAGATTTGGAAATTAACGTTTCGATATAACTCAGTGACCGTGAGTACCAGGATATTATGAGTGACGGATTAACAGGTTCCCGAAATACGTTCAAATGGTTCCAACCAATTGACGAGAGAATCGTTTGACCGACGTAGCGTGATCACATGGGAGAGCAGCGTGTCCGGCTTCGGTGCCCATCGGAGAGCAGCGTGTCCGGTTTCGGTGCCTATGGGAGAGCAGCGTGTCCGGTTTCGGTGCCCATGGGAGAGCACGTGTCCGGTTTCGGTGCCCATGGGAGAGCAGCGTGTCCGGTTTCGGTCAGCGTGTCCGGTTTCGGTGCCCATGGGAGAACAGCATGTCCGGTTTCGGTGCCCATGGGAGAGCACGTGTCCGGTTTCGGTGCCCATGGGAGAGCAGCGTGTCCGGTTTCGGTGCCCATGGGAGATCACGTGTCCGGCTTCGGTGCCCATGGGAGAGCAGCGTGTCCGGTTTCGGTGCCCATGGGAGAGCAGCGTGTCCGGCTTCGGTGTCCATGGGAGAGCAGCGTGTCCGGTTTCGGTGCCCATGGGAGAGCAGCGTGTCCGGTTTCGGTCAGCGTGTCCGGTTTCGGTGCCCATGGGAGAGCAGCGTGTCCGGTTTCGGTGCCCATGGGAGAGCAGCGTGTCCGGCTTCGGTGTCCATGAGAGAGCAGCGTGTCCGGTTTCGGTGCCCATGGGAGAGCAGCGTGTCCTGTTTCGGTGCCCATGTGAGAGCAGCGTGTCCGGTTTCGGTGCCCATGGGAGAGCAGCGTGTCCGGTTTCGGTGCTGAGAATCGTATATCACAGCGGTTTGACCACTTCGTCAAGTATGCAATCTTTGTGCAGATATGCCGACACGACACAATCCGTAAAGAGTTGCCATTTAAAACGATGACGTCGCATGATGACGAGTGATCGTCCAGAAATCAGGCAAACTTTCCATGCATCTATGCATATTGTGACTTTAGCAAGTCGTGAATTTATGCTTCCTAAATTTCTGGTTCCTGTCAAAATGCTACAATAATGCAGCAGGTGTTGCGAATTCAGAAGTGGGCAGCATTTTTGTGTCCAGTTTGGGGACACCTTGCGGGTAAAGTTATTCATGCAATAATACTATCGAAAATTACAGTTAATTACAGACAACAGTGGCACAAGGTGTCGACCTATTTTAGACTGGCTGTGTACACTGATCGTGGCTGTGAAGTGTGAAGGAAGTGGAGCAAAATAACACATGGAGTGGTGGACAAAGAAGGATTTTAGTGGGATATTTACTCGCCTAGGCTTAAAGGAAAATAATGACCTTTTCCCACAACAATGGAGTTATTACTTGAAATCGACAGACGAGACCAAAATATATTGTAAATTCATCGCATTTTGCATAAAACAATCCTACCGAAAGATATTTAAAGTAATAGTTGATAAGCGTTCCACACCTTTAGCGACCGGTACTGGCAAGTACTTTTGTCCTCATCAAACTGCGGCCTTTTCCTGCATTGCTTTTTACGTAATGGAGAGGAAAATATACTTTGCGTTCTGCTTGTAGTGATTATAGTTATGCCCGACGATCCTCTACAATTAACAGCCATTGAATACAAAGGTTACCAAATTAGCAGTTAACTGATGCATATAGCGACGGCCAAGTTAGTGGTTGCGACCCTCAATTTGTGAAAATTGCTTCATTTATTTCCAACATTATGAGTTTTGTATAGTTTTGTCTCTGGCTGTATATAACACTATGCTTTATATTATCATGAAAAATAATAATTTTTCCCAAAAAATTCACAAACAATACAAAAACTGCAATTGAGTCGAAAGCTCATCGATGCACATCGACGGCGACCTATTTAGTGTCGGAGATTTATTTAGAAGTGCCCATTCAACAACGTTGAACAGATTGATACAAAGGCGACAGATGTGTCGCTTTCTAATAGTGGAGAGAAAATACCGATCATGAACTCCTTAAGAAGTCTATGTGCTTGCTTTTGCATTTTTCCAAACTTCCAACTTTGATTAAGGGAATAATTTGATTTCATTCTTAAATTTAGATCACATCATTTTAATACCGTAACAGTAGCCAAAGAAATTGTTGCTAACAAAATCAAAAGGTCATTATTTACCTTTAATGGAAACCAGTCACTTTGTCAATTCGCTGCGAATGTGCTAATAAGGGGTATGTGCCTGCCAATGTTTCTGGAGCAAAGTTTTTAAAATGTGAAAATTTGACCTTTTATGACCTGCTGGTGATGTTAATATTGACCTGAACCAAAAAATTACCGAAATAGTTTCGAAATTATTTTTGATGAGTTATCGAAAATTATTTTCGGATTCGCCTACTCCCTCCCGATAGGAGACGAGTTCGAAGGGAGAGGGGGGTGTTCGAACACCCCCAGCATGGCGTGGAAAACTCAGAGGCCCACTGGGACGCGGGTTAAGCAAATCACGAATGCTTTGCGGTACTTATTTTGATTATGTGAAATTATTGATAAATTTTATAAATGATTTAATAAATCATAACATAAATCAAATGACTGAAGATTCACAGTGCGGTTTCCAAACTGCTTTGTTGGCGACGTAGTAGCAGCCCGGGAATACCTGGCCTATGTCCATCGTGATTAGTACAACACTAACACAGCCTCGGAAGAAAGTCTGACTCGTTATCTGTTTCAGCATGATTAGTAACGAAACTCACGATATGACGTTGTAACGGGTTTTCGCTTCTCGATTCGTTCTGTAGTTTCTTGCAATATTTGCAACATTTTGTTTCGAAATTTTTGAAACTCTTGTTTTTGTTAATTTGGGTGCTGAATGGAATGACATCAATTGTGAGACTCTCCGGCTTAATCTGCAACAATTAGAGCCGCTTGCAACAATTTTCAACACTTTGCAACATTTGTGAAATTTCGCTCACGGGGTTTTCTTCAGATCAGGAATCGAACTATGACATTTTCAGAATGTTATATCCCGTGTTTTCGAGATATTACTTAATTCTTACTACTAAATCCTTAGAGCAATTTTGTGAGTGATTTTATTTCCGTGGTTTCAAATGCAGAATCGAACTAGACCCGTGCATACATTTCTATTTTGGATGCAGGACAATGATCGGCGAACACATAGGTCGCTGCACGGTTAGGGTGGGGGGGGGGGGGGGTGCACGGTTAGGGTGGGGGGGGGGGGGGGAATTTCGCGGGTGAAGAGATCATTGGTCCAGTGGAATAAGGTCCGGTTCCTGGTTCGTGAGCCAGTACCAATGACTCTCTGACTCCTCCTTACATAATTTCCACCAACGGTTTGTCTCCCAAACTATCACAGTGAGTTCCGAGAACAGTGCCATGCCCTTTTTTGTATACCCTGTGCAACGCTACGCCGAGGTCCATCTCCCACTGGAACTAACACATTCATACATCCTTTTACTCAGACTCTCCCCATGCATTCACTCAATCATCAATCTCTTTCATACTAATCAGTAAACCGTCAGGTTGGACTCCTGACCCCTCCCTTTTTTCCTATGCCCCCCCCCCCAGTGGTGCGTAACACTACCTCAGGGTAGTGTTATCGCCAAATATCGCCAAATCGCCAATCCACGCTGGATCATAAATCTGGTAAATTTATTCCCTGATTTCAATAGCAGTTTAGTTATGTGTACTTTTCCACACTTTATTTAATCCAAATTCAAATATTAATAACCTCAAGTCAAGTCAAGTCAAGTGTATTGATGTCTCCATAAATGAAGCCCTCTCGTCATATACAGGCAGTAAATACCTAACTAAATACAGCATGTGAAGTCCTATCATTAAAGGTATACAATACAAGCGATTAAAATACTAGAATAGACACTTGCAGTACAAAAGCATCGCAGATGGTCACTTTCAACTTCTCCTTTCATCCTTTGAGCGGTCTCTGCTGTTCCATTAGGAGACAGCCATAAACGAAAAACTGCGTCTGGCGCGTTCCGTTCTAATTTTTGGCAGCTCTAACTGATCTCCACAGTTGCCACGAGTACGCCTTATAGTCACAGCCGAGCGACGCTGGACGAGATGAGCCAGCGCCGGCGTCGCGTCAGGCGATATTAGTTTGCGAATCATGGCCACATCACGCTCCTCCAACATGCCATCGAATCTCTCCCATCCCAGAGCCTCCAGGGCAGGAGTGATATGCTCCCGTTGGGCCAGTCCAGTGATAATACGTGCTCCAAAATTGATGGCTCTCTGTATGCGAAGCTTTTGGATGGCAGAGCATCCTCCCCATACAGTGGAACAGTAGTTAATGTGAGGGAACACGAGTGCCTGAATCAGTAACTTTTTTTGTCGCAAATGGTAGCTTGTATCTCAACTTGGACAGCCCGACGAGAAAAAAAAACTCACACATGCTTTTCTGTCTGGATCCATTCCTGCCGCCCACTACTGCTGGGCTCCACTGCTTACTGCGCCCCGTGGTGCTCAAATCGCCAATCCACGCTCCCTCAGCACACTGACTCCTCCTACGGCATTTACCTGAGGCGGATGCCATTTCGGCCCACACACGTCGCCACCTCAGCACCCTGATTTCTCCTACAGCGTAATGACGTCACGTGATTAGGGATGGGACACGTGGGGTCAGTGTCCGACCGGCCGGTAGCGGTGATCGATGACCCTGACCGTGTGAACACATGTGCGAATTTTCATGACAGCGATTTTATTCTTTCGTTAATTTTTTTTTCTCGCGCAATTTCGCGGGTGAAGAGATCATTGGTCCAGTGGAATAAGGTCCGGTTCCTGGTTCGTGAGCCGGTACCAATGACTCTCTGACTCCTCCTTACATAATTTCACCAACGGTTTGTCTTCCAAACTATCACAGTGAGTTCCGAGAGCAGTTCCATGCCCCTTTTTTGAATACCCTGTGTAACGCTACGCCGAGGTCCATCTCCCACTGGAACTAACACATTCATACATCCTTTTACTCAGACTCTCCCCATGCATTCACTCAATCATCAATCTCTTTCATACTAATCAGTAAACCATCAGGTTGGACTCCTGACCCCTCCCCTTTTTCCTATGCCCCCCAGTGGTGCGTAACACTACCTCAGGGTAACAGCTGGATCATAGATCTGGTAAATTTATTCTCTGATTTCAATAGCAGTTTCGTTATGTGTACTTTTCCACACTTTATTTAATCCAAATCCAAATATTAATAACCTCACACATGCTTTTCTGTCTGGGTCCATTCCTGCCGCCCACTACTGCTGGGATCCACGACTTACTGCGGTTTCCGTGGTGCTCCAATCGCCAATCCACACCACCTCAGCACGCTGACTCCTCCTACGGCATTTACCTGAGGCGGATGGCCATTTCGGCCCACACACGTCGCCACCTCAGCACCCTGACTTCTCCTACAGCGTAATGACGTCGCGAGATTAGGGATGGGACACGTGGGGTCAGTGTCCGACCGGCCGGTAGCGGTGATCGGTGACCCTGACCGTGTGAACACATGTGCGAATTTTCATGACAGCGATTTTATTCTTTCGTTATTTTTTTTAACAGCGAGATGAACAGGGACGTATGTTAAATGACCGTGATTCTTATCAGACCGCCATATAATCAGACAGATATATCAGATCAGATATATCAGACCGCCATTCCGCAAACAACCATCCCGTAATCTCGCACTTGTTAACAAGAAGCATTTGAACGCGATAATAAACAACATCTCAATTCCATTTCTTCTTAGGAAATGAAGCTTGGGACTTTATGCGTGGTTGACATTGTAACATATCAGATAAATGATCAGGTAAATCATATAAATTGTCTGGCAATTAAAAATTAACTTTCGTGAGCAACGCGACGATATTAATCCTGCACTTCTCGGCGGCTTAGGGCTGTGTGGAAGCAATGTTAGCGAATAACAGCGAATATTAATATAATAATAATAATAATAATATTAATAATATAATCATAATACTAATATTAATAATATAATACTACTAATATTAGCGAATAAGTTAGTCCACAATTCGTCAATAAGACTGGTTTTACCATCAAAGTCCTCAGGAAATAATCTATAAATTATATCTTGGTATAAGCCAAACGTTAAAGTGATGACCCTGTCATCAACCGAACCTCTCATCAAAAGGCTGCGTAAAAAATGGTTTCAGATTAAATCTCCAATTAACCACAGGGAAGTGTATTTTACCTTAAACATTTAGCCGGATTTGGAAATGTCACCAATCAGACCAAATAATCAACCGAACCGGATAATCGAATGACAAGGTTAAGGTAAAAATATCGGTTACCTTGTCTGCTGGAAATCGGGTTAGCCATTCCTCAAAATTTACAGTACATGCATTTCACATAAATTATCACATCACTCGGATTTTACCAAAAACAGTTGGCCTTCAATTTATCAGTAAACATTGCTCACCAAAACAAACATTAAACTTTGGAACCTTGAATTGAGTATTTAATTACATCGAGCCGCGAAAATTGCATTACCCTGCCTTGTAAGCATTTAAGTCACAATGTTTGTCCCCTTATAGATATTATTACGTTAATACTTTTAATTATAGTACGTTAATTCCTTTCAATCTGTCGCTCCATCATTCGCTCATCGGCATTCCTTTCTCAGTCCCTCTTCCAGTCACATTACGAATTAGATCACTGGGTAATTCACACAAACCTTTATTTACAGAAAATGGTGCATCAATGGTTTGTCACTTGTCCCGTGGGTATAATACCAGTCGTCATATATACACCCGCTCGAGTAACGTCACTGTCAGTCCAATCAGTTAAAACAGTGAAAATCCGTTAAATCAGTCGGGTCATTAAACAGTCAAATCAGTTAAACCAGTCGCGTCAGTCAGAAATGATCACCAGTATTGACATAACCTGGAGAATCGACTGAGTTACAAACATGTCGGTTCCGAGAAAACAAACACCTTATCAGTGTAACTGACCAGAATTAAAATTTTAATTTGAGCGAGCAAAATTTTAGACTGAGGGTCACCACAAACGGACCAGTTTACAACCATATTATTGAAACATAATCGAGATACTTCTGCGACTAATGAGTCAAACAATATAGGCGTCTAAAGCTATAACAAAAATAGTCCGTATACATTTCAAGTAACCCATCAATTATAATTTGGAACTCGCTGCGCCCTGGCACTGGCACACAACACAAATCATCATACCGTGACTATATGACCAAACAAAATATGACCAAATGGCATGGGAGTTATACAAACAGAAAACGGTCGAAAGACTGTGGAAATTAAATTTTGTGGCATTGAGATGCACACACAAAATTAACTGAGCATGGTATATAAGGAGGGTATAAAGGATTGTGCAGACTTTCCACCCTTACTTGATGTGATATGCGGCTCCTTTCTCCAGTATAAAATTTACAGAACTAAAACAACGGCAAATCTTGAAGGTCATCACCGACCTAACTTTCTTTCTTGAGTCTGCCTTTCCAACCTTACTTGATGATGCACGTTCTTTCTCCAATATGAATTTATCAAAGAAAACAAGCAACAAATCTTCATGGTCCCAGCTCTTCGGCCTAAGTCACCAACTTCACCTCTGAGACCCCGAGCCGTGCCCCCCCCCCCCCTCGCCTCGCGACGAGAAGCCGTGGCCCGGCCTCCCTCAGTCACTCCCGACTCCAGTCTCCGTCTCCTCTCCCGTCCTCCATCTCTACAGCCTGACCAGTCTGCAGCGGCCTATGGACGCCTGCGGCGGTCGGAACTGCTGGCTGCCGCGACCCCGGTGGGCGCCTGCGGCGGTCTTTGACCGGCGCTCGCTGACGTGATTTAGGTCAGATCCTGCGTAGAGTCTGCCGCCGCCCGCCCTCCGTGACGGGGCTGGCCAGCTGACGCTCAACGTCTAATTGGGCCGCTGGGTCGGGATAACAGGGTCGTTTCATGGGCCAGTTGTACCCCTAACAACGACACCCCGCCGATGTCCGTGTCAGCACCAGGGGTCAGGGCGTGTTTGTCACCTGCCAGGTGGTCTCCACTCTCGACAGCTGCTAGCAGTGCTCGCCTGTCCGTTCTTACCATATTCAATATTGAAATATAGCTTATGCAAAGTTTCTCTTCTTTTACTTATATTTGTACCCCGCTTTGTTCTTTTGGGTGTAATTTAAAATGTGACTCCTACAACGTCACTGATACTACAACAGGACCTCGGCTAAGAAATTCTCACTGGGGGGGGGGGGGGGGGAAATTCCGGATAAAATGTTGCTAAGGCATATGGTTTAGCGTACCTATACAAGGTAGTTACTGATGCATTTTAAGTTGTGATAATGACGACATTAAGTCTACAATATAAATCAAATAGTAGAATAATACAATAAAGAAGCTGAATACAATTATAAGATATAAACACGCCCCTTCATCGAGGGTCCACACCTGCAATGACGATTTTTGAAACGATTGGGGGACCGAACAGGAATGGAGCGAAGGGTCCACTGTCGCCCAAGCCTTTACCAATACAACTAAATCGGTCCAAAATGTACACATTTCCTGAAGGAGATCTAAGCAGCTATACGAGTATAATTCTTTTTTAGCAGTTCTTAACCCACGCCCTGCCGGTGCTCGGACGCCAGCTTAGTCCGTGCCAGGGGAGGTATCTGACGCCTCCCCCGAACTCTTGCTCGGGGAAGGGGCAGCTTAGTCGCGCCCTGCCGGTGCTCGGCGCCAGCTTAGTCCGTGCCAGGGGAGGCCCCCCCCCCCCCCAATCCCCTTGACGCTCCCTCCCCCGATCTCTGCTCCAATGGGGATTAAGCAGGATCCAAACATGGCCGTAGATAGCTCGTCTAAATTATGTGCAAATTATTTCGTTTTTTTTTGTGTTCAGGTCAATATATGAGTCACCACCAACGGTCATCAATTGTGTATTGTGTATTATCAGCAGAACAACCACAGGCCACTTAAGGGCTCTGGGCCAGTGGTGTGTTTCCCACACATCACATCACATGAATGGTCACATGCCAGTTTTAGCAATTGGCTCCAGAATCTACAAAATGTTCTCAGCTACTGCGAAAGCTAGGAAGAGGAAAAGCTGTAAATAAAAGGAAAAGGTATCGAAGTTGTCATTGCTTGGGTGTACTCCATTTTTAGATCAGGTCAATAGACGTGATAAACTCAGATGCTGTCGGGTCTCACGTCTCGTCTGTCATTAAGAGGTATTGGAAAGAAGTAGGTGGTGACGGGTGACCACAGGCTAACCCCAGCTTACCAGCTGGACTGATAAAAAACTGTGCTTGGGCCATCAAATAATGAGCTAAAATAAACTGTATTGAAACAATTGTCCGATCCAATGTGTTTCTCCTAAAAGAGGAAGGCATTTACATATTTTTCGTTGACTTATATTGAGAAGGGTCACGAGATCAACTGACCTCAACTGACCCATATACAAAATCCGAGATAGCAAAATTGTAGGTACTTTATGTAGCTTGATTAATCATGTGTCCATCGCTCAGTCAAACACTGTGACTGTGGGCTCGACCACAAACTTCTTTGGAGGTGGGGCCACTTGACGTGACAGCTGGTGACCATCCCCTGAGATGACCCGAGTCAATTGTTTTGCTTCAGTGTGCGCAATTCATGCCATAACAGCTGTGTAAGAAACGGTAGTGCTGCACGCTGCTAATTCTTGAGAGAAAAAATAGGGGGCGTCCCAACCCAACCTCCCCTCAAACACCCCACCCTCGGCTCGGCACGACACGACTTTGTTGCAAAAACAAACAAAGTCAGACGAGTTTTTGGCATGAGGCGGTCACAAGGCGGGGCAATTCTCCCCCTGAAAAAAATAAAAATCATTTTTTTTTTCGACCAAAGGGGCACGTCCGTTACGTTTGACTTATATTGGTCCAAAAAAAAATTGGGGTCGATTTTTTTTGTTGTGTATTTGTGAATGGAAAAAATTGTTGTAAATATGCTCCTCTTAACAATATAGTGGGCCAAATCCGGTTGAGTTTTTTTGGTAAGGGGTACTTTTTGCCCCCCTGAGACAAAAATCCCTCCCCTGGAGTGAATCCGGGTACGGCCACTGGGTTTTGGGACAGTTCTTAAAAGTTCAAACCGACGTTTTTGGGACATTCTGGAATGCGCCTAGTGGTGAAGAGCTCAATTGGAGTCATCTCTGGGGCCCTTACAAAAAAAAGAAACATAGTTAAACATTTTGTTGAGACTTTTCATTTGGACTAAAAAACTGTTTTATTAATACAATAGCCGGTGCATAGGAACTTCCAAGCAATTATCGTGGTAATCGGTGCAGGACCAAACCCATGCAATAGGTATCACCTTGCAATGGAAAATGCTATCCCTTGGAATGGAAAACGAGGCACCAAAACTAAGAATAGTTGTTACCTGGTGGCTGGTTTTCGCCCCGTAGATTGCTTATCTGCTGTACAACTCATCTCACATATTACGTTAGACGTTAATAACTGAGATAATTGTTATTGGTTTTGAACGTTTTTTAACTTTCAATGGATGCTCATACAACGTAAGCGTTGGTATATTGCTTTAGAAACGAATACATGAAACTCAGGCGTCGTCCCTACCAAGCAATCGGGCTGATACGGGCTCAACGTCGACATGTTTTCGAGAGGCCCATCATTATCGGTCGTGTCGGCAAATTGCTGGCACACAGCCTCTAAAAAAATTTATCGGCGGATATGCGGTGATGAATCGGCTATTCAATCGGAAATATTGGCTGTGGGGGGCCGAGGGCAACTTTGGGGGGCCGAGGGCCACCCCCGAGGAGACAACAGCTAAAACTTTACGAAGGAGGGAGAAACGCTGATTCGCCGATAATCCCTCGGCTTCGTCGTGAGATGTGTATTGAGTGGTTTTGGGTAGTCTATGTTCCTAGAACTCAACGAATTCATCAGAAACTTGGTTTTCCACGGATCACCGCGGCTGAATCATGGTATGTGTCAGATGCCTGATCTAAGGCCCAGCAACATGAGAGAACCTAGAACGGCAAAAAGTTGTTTTGGCGGCGACATCCCCACAAAAGTCCCACACAATAAAACAAACTCATCGGATTTCGCATTCATTTATGGATGACCATGATGGGTGATTTATTCGCTTTCTTTCGCAGTGTCCCAAAATTTAACGGATTTTGGGTGGGAAATGAAACCAAATTTGAATTATTTCCACTCTCACTTCCCCAATTTTAGGATGTGAATTTTCAATCCAAATTATTAATTGTGATATTGAGCTGACATAATATTGACTAAAATGTACATGATTTCAACGAAAACTACTGCTTTTTATATATTCAAAACAGAAATCAATATTGTCGACTTCTACATAGTTTCCACTCTCATCGTCTTTTTTTTGCTCGAATTTTCCACTCTGACACCAAGGGTGGAGTTTCCTATTCAAATGGTGGGGCCACTGCCCCACTAACTTGTCTTTGCCCCACCAACTTGTATCATTATTCAAGTTTTCTGTGTAAAATGGTCAATTGTAACTTCAACCATGCAAAACAACCTGTCAAAATGACATTTTGCCCCCAACCAACCTTTTAAGAAAAAGCTCCACCCTTGTCTGACACTCAAGCAAAAATGGAATTTGGGACGCTTGTTCTTTCGTAAAGGCTCCCTTGGCTTTTAATTAGCCTTTTCAAGGAAACCTCTGGAAACCTAAATGGGCTGGAGCCAAAGCGGGTCCCTCTGGAGGTCAGAGTAGGCCCTCTGGAAGGCCAGAGATGGAGGCCCAGATGGGGCCCTAACCCTCTGGAACCTAAGGAGCCTGGCTGGACTGGAGTGTCCAAACTCTGGTCTGTGGGCCCTAGACTAGGTAAAATTGGCCCCTGGTTCCGCCTGAGGGGTCCCAGGCCGGGTCTGATGAGGGGCTCTTAGAACGAGTCTGGGCATTCCAGACAGCCAAGGGGCTCCCTTGGTTCCAGAAACCCATCCTGGGCGTCATGAGGGCCCACTCATGCCTCCATGATGGCCTGGTCTGGCTACCAGAGGGCCTACCTGACCTCCAAGGGACCGTCTTTGGCCTCTAGAGGCCCCTCTGGTTTCCAGAGGCCCCTCTGTCTTTCAAAGGCCCATATGGCTCCAGATGGCCCCTCTGCTTTTCAGAGGACCACTATTTGCCTTCCAGAGGGCCTCCACTCTGGCATCCAGTTGTTCAGTCTGACCTCCCTGGGGCCCATTCTGACTTCCTGAACCATGTTTTATCTGGCTCAAAGCAAGTTATATTATGGACCGTCAGTGGCGGATCCAGGATTCGGTCAAAGGAGGGGACCAAGTAGCAAAGTGGGCCCCCAGGCCTTGGTGCCCCCAGGCCTTGGTGGGCCCCCAGGCCTTAGTAGGCACCCTCAAGCCTCGGTGGGCCCTTTTGACCCTGAGAGAAATGTAGGCAGAATGAACCGTGTAGTTCAACATATGCCTGTCACATGTCTGGAATGGGCCTCTACAAGCCAGAATGGGTCCTCTGGCGGTCAGAGTGGGCCCTCTGGAGGGACGAAGTGGCTCCCTACGGAGACTAAATGGGCCTCTCGGGAGGCAGAATGGGGCCTTTGGGAGGTCAGAGTGGGCAATTTTATTGGGATTGTTTGAAAACCGGGGTGAAATTCGTTTTCGAGTCGCTTCGATCGGCTATGGTGGCCCCCTTGGGACTATTGGGCCCCTTCAAGGCTCAAGGGGGGGGGGGGCATGCCCCCCTCTGAATCCGCCACTGATGACGTCATGATCCATTGCTAACGCCAAGTGTGATAATAATGAAATAAAGTAGCACGAGGGCACCCATCAGCTCAAAAACCGTTGCGCATATTTTTGGTTGTGACGTCATAACTCAGTGACCTGACTTGACCTGGAATTTTTCTGATGTCAAAATGTATAAAATGAATTGTTTTACCAGCCTACCGACCTTGATAGATGTAACTGTAACGGATCGGAAGTTATTAAGAATAATTAGAGGGTGCGGACACGACCATTTTGTGGCGTCCTGCCATTGACATTAATGCATTTTGCAAGGTTTTCGGTTTTTCGAGGGTGGTAGGTTTTTTGGAAAGGGGGAGGGCCAAAAGCGAAGTAACAAGTCCCTTTTAGGTCCGTGGGAACAGGTTCTGAGTGTTTTTTGTTTTGTTTCGGAAAAGTGCATTTTATAGATCACCCCTAGCTGAGACCCCGGTCAAGCGCGGGTTAAGACGCTCCGACACGACGTGAGTAGTCGGAATTCAGCCTCGGAACGTCTCGTCCCACATTCCCCTTATTG